>SNQJ01S0042717.1:0-16944 GCA_010110895.2 Picea sitchensis
AAGATAAGTATTTTTCGGAAGAATGGTATTTAAAATGAAGATTTCTGAACTTTTTTAGATAATGAGTAGTCTTTTGGAAGAATTGCTTAATATGGAGATTTATGCTCGTCCTTTAGTTTGAAAGGGCATCATGAAATTTGATTATATAACCACTGCAAAAGAAGATGAGAACTATTTAACTGCTAAGGAGATTAGTATTTTATTGATTTGTGTAAATATGATCAAATAACAACACCTAGGATGAGAATTACATCTCTAAGGATTTGAGACTTTATCCACAAGGAGAATTTCCAGAAGGATTTTGGACTTTATCCACAAGGAGATAAGTATTTCTTTGGAAGAATGACTTAATAGATGAAAATTTGTGAATTATCTTCATACACAGTTCTATATTTATTTTCATTATTATATAACTCTAACTCTAACGCACAATTTGTTTTACAAAGAACAAAATAAGATCACAAAATGGATGTCAATTTCATTTTAATTACAATTTTTGAATTCTGTATTATTTCGCATGTTTGAATTGTAAATTTTTTATTTTTGAAATCTTTTTTTTTTGCAGGTTTCAATTTCATGTATGAAGTCATCCATCTTGAAGCGATGGCTTAGAGTCTAGAATTTTTGAGTTAGGTGTCTTCGTTCCATGTTATCATCCTAAAATGGATGTGGAACTTATGTATTTTACACTGTTACTATTCAGACTTTTATTATAATATACATGTACATATATATATTTCATAATTTTGGAATTCAAAATAGCGATTTGTCTTATGTATATATTTGATTTCTCATAATATGATTTCTCATAATTGATGGTAAAATAGTGGCAAAGTTAACTTGTTATGAACTAATGTTTCAAGTTTGGTTACGTTATAATTACTTATTATTTATTTAATATTTTACTTGCATGGAATTTGGATATATTACATTTGTTACTTATTATTATTCCAACTTAAGTATTGGTTCCAACTTAAAATTAGTGGAGATGTTTTTTACTTACATGGAATTTGGATATTACATTTGTTACTTATTATTATTCTTTTTTAGATGGTAGTTGAATTATTTTGAATATAAAAGTATAGTCATGTTTAATATTGTAGGTTTTCCTTGTATTATTGTTCAAGGTTATTTAACTCTTTTATCTTTATTTCCAACCAATCATTTTTTAAGATATTGACAATAATATATATGGGTTTTTTTTTTATTTCCAACCAATCATTTTTTAAGATATTGACAATAATATATATGGTTTTTTAAATCTTTAAATTCTAAAATTTTAGTTACAAAATAGTTAAATTTAAAATTTCACCATTTGTATTCTCATTGAATTTTTATATTTTTGTATAAAAATGTTTCATCAAATTGCAGCTTGTAAATTCCACAAGGTTCTTCTATTTTAAATGGAAAAGAAGTGTAATTGAGACTTCTTCCAAGGTGAAACACTTATTAAATGGCAGTCATTAACAAACTTGTGATGGAGAGTAGAAAAAAAACAGCTAAATGGAAAGATATTTGCAATGCTTAAAAACATACCAAAAACATAAGGATATGGAATATAATCAAGATAATGAAGAAATTGAGGGTGATGCTGATGTATGAGATTTTATTTGAGAAAGAATTTTAAAACTTGTATCAATGATTGACAATATTTAACTAGAGCTTCTTGAGTTAAAACTATTGATGGTGAACTATGATGTTCTCGCTTTGAGGAGGAAGTGGGCTCTGTGAATATTTATAGGATAATATAGAGTTACAATGCTTGAAGATAGAAGTGTTGATAAACTTAATTAATCTTTATTTTATATGTATGGAACCTTTTATGTGAATATTTATATGAAAATATAGAGTTACAATGATATGCTGATAGACTTACCTAATCTCTATTTTTATATGTATTGGAACATTTTTATATGCTCATTGAAATATTTATGAAAATGTATAACTCTTTCACGTAATGACAAATTATTTTTCTAATTTTCTTTCTTTTAATCTTGATGTCACATGTAGATACATAAATAAAATGTTAACCTCTAACTAGAGATATTAATTGATTCTTGCAAAATGATGTGCCTTGTTCAAATCTATATGAGTTATGTCACCATTATATGTGTATATTTACCACAAAATTTTGGATCAAAGTTAACATTTCTGTAATCTCATAATTTACTTTGGAACTCCTTTGTGAAAATTCCATTTCTTTTTACATTTTTAAATTTTATATCTACCTTCTTTGGATCTGATATTGACACTTTTATTCATCTTGATTCTAGGTGAGATAAAACCAACTCTAATAAAAAATATTTCCCAAGAGCTGATTTACTTTTTCTTTTCATAACATTTTGTCAATGAGAATAAAAGATTGTATAAATCCATGAAAGACTAAGAAAATGACCTAAAAATAAAACAATAATATTTAATTGCCACCTGTAAATCCATAAGCATTTAATTGCTAATTTAGAAAACAATTTTATAATTTGTAAAAATTTTAATGAAAGTTATGACTTCTAATAGTTATTATTGAATTGGAAACTAATTCTTGGTAAAATTATAATCTTGATTCCTAATTTATATTATAAAATTGACAGCTCAAGTGAAATTACAATTTTACACTGTTTTTAGTATCTAAATTGTTTTTAAGAAAGGACTTTGCTACCACCTAACATTATGTTCTCTATTGATGGGTTTTCAACGTGAACAATTCATTGTAATAGGCCATTTACTTCCTGGACCATTGATTTATATATTGTGTCTTAACACCTATTTCTTTTAACATTGTGTAGTATGTTTTCAACTTTCTAAGATAAGGTTTATCATGGAAGTGGTGGAAATTTTAGGGATGGAATTTGATTTGGCTCATCAAATATGATTAATATTTTAATATAATCGCTCATATTGACATTGTTGTGAAATAAACAATTATAACATTTTGAATGCTGACATGAAGTTTTAATGCACTTCATGCGGAGAGAGGACCTTTTGTAATTAATATTGACTTAATCACCTTACACAGTATATATGCTTTCCAACATGTACTTTTATGAAATCATCATCATTGGGGAAAATCAAAGAGTATGGTTGGAAATTATGGGTTTGAAGGGGACGGATCTATAAGACATATATGGGAATGGATTCAAACATTCTAAAGAAAGTAAACCCCATCAACAACCCCCATTAAAATATATTTTACTTCTTTAACATGCGGATCCATTTCCAATCACAAGACGTCCAATGAGAATTTGATATCATTATGCAGCCCTAATACTATGTTTTCTTTGAAAAAGATTAGTCTCATCCAAATGTTAGAAAGGCGCATGCTTAAAAGGATATGGATGATGGGTCTATAATTTGTAAGTAATTCTTTTACTCTTATTCAAATATAGTGCATCATAAGTGGTTCCCTAGTTATTATATTAATTATTGTTTAAATAACAAGAACATAATTTTAACACTAACTAAGATGCAACCATATTGTTGTCTCCACTTCTATAAGGGGAGCATTTTATAAATATCATAAATAAAACATGTTTCCGAAGATATCAAACAAGTTATCAAAAAATTCCAATTAAAATTTTGGAATGAAAAAATTACAAATGAGGAACGTACACAAGCCTTAAAACCACGAATGGTATTCCATCTTCAATCTATTCTTGCATTTGTTCATGAACTAATTTCTATATTTTCAATTTTCATCTTTTTTTTGATTTGAACTTCTCGAAGACCCTTTAGCGTATGTCGACTATATTGATAAATCCTAGACATCTAACTAATAGTCTTGAAAGTGAAATAACATGAGTATCGGTTTTGATGGGTTTCTGAAAACAACTCCTTTTCAATACAATGGATCCTCTTCATATATAAAACCGCTATCATCAAAATCTTCTGTTTCATCTCATCTTTTGTGGATGTGTGCATCACATCGTCATCATTTCACTTTTCAAGACACTCAAGGTGTGAAACCATGGAAAAAACATCTTCTGTAAATAATTGGATATATTGAACAACAATTAATTCGTATAGTTAGATCATCACACAAGTATGTATCTACAAGTTATTTGAAAAATTTAAATGATAATTCTAATTTTACTTTTCTCTAATAAGATTATAACCAGGATCAGCCACTAACCCATTAATTACAGGTTTCATTTGATTCTATCTCCTCTGCTTGCAAGGCATTTTCCCTTTACATTAAGTTCAACATCTTTCCAAGCTTTAACATATCCTACAATTTTATTCTCGCAAATATCTATGGATATTTGAGTCGTCCTAACAAGCAAGAGTCATTTTCCTTTGTCTATCAAATGCAAAACCTATTTTGAAAACTTCTTTGTTTTAATCAATGTATTTTTCTTTGTTCTAGGTATTGTAATTAGTGTCATAATGGCCAGATTGGATTCATTTGAGCATTTTCGCATTCCAACATGCCAAAAAATAATTGCGACAAGACAAGAACTGAAAGGCAATCTGAAAATCTCTCAAGGATTGAAGATTGAATTATAAATTCTGAGAACATTCAAATTTATATATCATGTGTACATACATGTAACATTTATATATAGACACACTTATGCATATCTCTTGACGTATTATACCGCCATTTAATGCCACGCTAAAATTATCTAAATAAACTTGTCTGTGTTGGATTCAAAATTCCACTACATATGAGGGTTCAACTGTGATACCTTCTCGGCGTCAGCTTTTATACATGCCCTGCACCGCCGCTCTTTTCCGCTGAATACCAAAAATTCCAACAAATGTGGGACCTTTTAATTTTTGTGAAGATATTATTAACGGCTAGGAATGATCGTAGACTTGAAACTGATCTTCGCACACCCATTGGAACACCATATCATCCAATGTCGAATGTTATGATTTCTCAGATTCTTTTCTGTCGAATGATAAAATTCTATCAAAACAATGGTGTATACATAATGTGTGTAATGTGGTGGTTCGATCATCATCACTAAAAGTGATAATTTTAATAACATGTCGCATTGTCGCTATGCTTTCTATGTTTTAAGACTCTGAGAATGTCTTAGAACATGGACAAATATAGGCTGAATTAAATGTAATGATAATATTCACTCAGATTTTTGCAGCGAATGCAATTCTCTCAAGAAAATCAACTATGCAAACAAAATTGTCCTCGTGGAAATACCGATTTTGAATTGTAGATATTCTTCCATCGAGCTCAAAAGGAATATTTGTGATGAGTAGATTTCTTCCTCAAACTGTAAAAAAAACACTATCAAATTGAGATTTTCATTCACTTTCAATCTAGCCTTTTAAAATAGTAGATCTGGAAAGAACGTGGTTTCATGTCACAAATATGCATATCTCTTTTAATTGACTCTTATATTAGAAATGATTGATCTACCCATATGATAATGAATGAAACAAAATCTCTAGACTCTACAACGATCATACTTTCCACCAAATACATTTTTTTTTGTAAAATAACTCATCACCTCCTCCTTCCACATAGAATTTCAGATATAAAAAATACTTAATCCGTATGTAGTTGAGGAGTAAACCTGGCTACAACGCTTTTACTCAAAATCCATGCCATCAGAATACAACCCAAACTCCACATGATAATGACAACAAATAATGGGTCATGTTGGATGGGTCTAATAAAGCAACCATGGTTTGCTGTACAAATGTATTGATAGAAACTTGAACTTCTTTGTGTTCTTCTTTGAAATTATTAAACAAATCTATTTTTGTGCCACAAGATTATATGTCGGGACAAATTTTTATAATTGATTTCCATGCCATTATTCATGCAACACATCCCTGTGGCATGTGGTGAAACATTTGTATCTTTCCAACCAACAATGGCCAATTTTAACATTTTGTAAGTCTATCCCTAGTAGGTTGTCTAGAAACCAACCATCCAAGCCAATCTAATGGCTTGCATTTCTAATGGAACGAAATTTCTATAAGCTCAGTAATGTTTTTCTTGATATTCCCAAAGTTTTTGCCAAGGTGTGTAGTGTGTCAATGATCTTTATATTGTTCCCCAAAACAATTGTTGTTTGTAACATTTGCCGTGCAGTAACATAAACATCTTTCTTTTTGAGGATTTTCTCCAAAAGTTTCTTACTACACTAGTTAGTATTATTGTTAAATATATCTCCAAAAATTTCGTATCCTTTGTTGACTTTGAATACCCAATAATGATGCTCTTTAACTTTCTTGACTTTAATAGAGAAAGTAAAAGTTGAGTCCGTGTGTTATTATTGATTCATCTTTGAAATAAGTATTATAAAATATTTGTTGCCCAATATCTTATATAATGCTTACTTTTTTCTTTCCAAATTTGTCAGATCAAACATTTTCTATTTATTCAACATCAATGCTGGATAGATCTTTGATATTTCCAAATTGTAAAAGTTTATAAACATAACTTTAAAACACAAATCTACTAAGCAGACATATATACTTGAGTGTTCATCTTATATTAATCTAAATCAGTGTATACATACAGTATGTAAGTGATCTGCCTTTCCTGACATCTAATTTTGCCTAACGCCTTCTTCTTTGACATTATGAGAAAAATCTATATATGTTTTTTGAAAAAACATCAAAATGTAATTACAATCAATTATAGCTTATTTGCAATATTTTAATTTGAATTACATTTCAGAATTTTGTACTTCTCTCTCAATATAAATTTCCAATGTAAAGTGCATTAGCATGCTCGATCATCATATTTGCATGCATACCGGGTTGAACTTCTTCTTGTCAAAATCTCTATTGACATTATCATCATTTATTTCTTCAATATTTGCACGCTCTTGATTCTTTCTCCGATAAATCTCTTCCCTTTGTTCCATAGGCTAATCGAAGGATCGATATCGATAAATGATGGTTTTCTAGAGAACATAAAAACAATTTCGAATCATCTTTTTGGTATTTGTTGAATAAGGTAAATGATGTATGTTCAACAAAGACTTCACCCTTAAAAAATGCCTCAATATTTATCTTTCAACATATAGATTTTTATTCCAATAAACCAAATAGATGATTCAAACTTTGTATAAGGTTCTAAAACTGTACTCATGTATCGATATCGATCTTCTGATTAAGACCATGGAACAGAGGGAAGAAATAAAGAAAGAAAAGAATATAGTTGCAATCAATAATAAAAATGCTTTGAAATCCCTATCCATCTCCGAGCTTATACTACTTGTTCATTTGATGGATTGTGTTAAACTTGTTCAATCGAAATCTTATTTATACAATTTGGAGCGAAAAAAAAAACCTATACGACATGTCGCTTCATATTTTTCGACGGACGAAATTCATCTTCACAAGTATTCTCAATGAAAAGCATTAGTTTTTCGGCCGGAAGACTTGGAAACCGTTCAGTTTTGACGATTTCTATTAGAATTTAGTCTTTCGGCCAAAAAAAAATAATTTTCGACCGAAAACCTTCAAATGAGACTGTTTGCAGGAAAATTCAAATTATCTCCATATTACTTCATCTTTCGAGGTACCAAACTCCTACAAATACTCAGAATCTAGTTTCAGAATTGATACCAACATTTCAAAATTGAATCTACTTTCTTTATTCAGACATATTTGTTTCTTTATATTTTCTTTTATTTTATCTCATTTTTATTTAATTTTTGCAAAAATCACTACATATCATTTTCGACATTAAGGATTCTAAGAAATGAAATATCGGTATTCAAAAAATATACTCTATGGAAAAATTTTGAAAAAATATATCTTATAAATCCTAAACCTGTTCTTTTCAAAAGGGTATATCTAAATTTTAGTTTTAAGTAAAAAAATTAAGATAGATACAAGGTGTATAAAACATGTGTTTAAAATCTGCAAAACGTTACCTTGGTCAACTCTCCTAAAAATCGCCCTCGAAATTATAATATCTCATTCAAATTCCAAACAATAATCATAATAAAATAGAGTCTCTGTAGATTGTTGTATATTTTGTTTTAAAAACATAAGTTTAATAATATATACATTGTTGTAGAAATAAGTAACTCCTTATCATTCATTTCATGTTTAAGAAACCTACTGTTAAACAATTGTCAAAATTGACATATCAAATCAGATAAAAAAAAATTTGAAAATAGTCATTGGAAAGCTTTCCACCCCTTCAGCAAGTCTTGTTTTTTTACTGTAAAGGAGAACTTAAATAAAAACACTTCTTTGTATGTCAAGTTGAATAATCCTATGAAATACAGCTCTTTTTCCTATAAAACAAGGAAAAGTGTAGTTCCCATCTTCATGATTTCACCCATCAATTTAATTGTTGTCATAAATTAAAATCCAAAGATGTAATGCATTTATGTATCCATTTTGAGATATAAAAATGTTTGATCCTCCTGTATTGAGCAGATTAAATCTATAAAATTTGAAAAAAATTATTTATTAAGTAACATCAATTTAATTGGTGTCATAAATTAAAATCCAAAGATCTAATACATGTATGTATCCATTTGATATATAAATCTTTGGTCCTTGTGTATATGAGTTATGATTAAATCTATAAAATTTGGAGGCATCATAATTGAAATCCACAAAATCCTTATTTAGGCATCCTAAACTTTTAATAGAACAATTTGGTGCTAACACAATCCTCATATCCATGTGAGTGTTTACAAAAAGGATAAAATGTAAACAAAGCAATACATGTAACAAGTCAATGAGTTTAAAAATAGAAAAGCATACATAGAGTTGAAAATAATTGGATAAATCAATCGAGAGAAGGGAAATATACTAACCAACTATCTAATGTAATCAGAGTAAGATTTGGCATGAGGTCCATGTTAGTGAACATCTCATATCAAATTCACATAAAGAGAGAGGACATCTACATCTTCAACACTTTCTAGGATCGCCCTCTTGTAGTATTCCTTATATTTTTTGAGATGATGATGGATCTAAATGGACAAAAAACCAACAACATCGAGAACTTTTATGTAAGAATAAAATACCTTAACCATTGGTCATAGTAATGAGTGATTAATGACATGATTAGTTATGTAATAATATACAAAACTATTAAATTAAAAGATAGTTTATATTTTACAACAAAAATGGATGGTTTCCAAAATACAATTCCAAAAATGTCGTTATTGTTAAAATGAAAAAAATTATAGGAAAGCGTTTCAATGTCAACTATTTTCCCTATGTAATGCCAATTCTAGTTTAAAAAAAATAATGAGCTTAAAATCAAATTCATTGAAGAAAAACAAAGATCACATAATTGTAGTTAATCATCTAGGAAGGACAATATCATGAAACAAACCCTCATTGAAAACAAAGGAAGCAATTGCTTAGTGGCAAGGCCAACAGAGTTTTCATTGTCTAACCCATCAAATGATATGATCTTCAAGGTGACCAGGTTAGCTCAAATTGCAAGCAATTTTACCTATTAGACCTTGCAATTAGGTAGAAGGAAGTTTTCTCTATGAGGTGCAATGTGTTATACCACGTTTCTTGAAGTACTAAAAAGAGAAAAAAAATAACAATTCAATCACTAAATTCCATTGCATCATAGGATAAATGAGGACTAAATTACAATACATGCTTACACACACTCCATCCTAGGATCATGTGAAATATTTTAATTCACAAAAGTAGAAATTTAGTACTCATCTCTAATATGAACCTTGCATAATTCACTGACAAAAGTGGGTTGAAAAGATCTAGCTGCAACATTTTATTATAGTAATAATATGTGTTATTGGAATATGATACAAACTCACCTCCTCTTTCCCATACCCTCCCCCATAAAATAACCCACCTCCATCTTCACCCCCAAATCTTTCATTAAGAGAATCTATCTCAGTTTTAGATCTAAGAACAACCTTGTTCCACAAAAAATTCACTATGGTGCCTTCACACATCCTACCACCCATCAAATCCTCAATCCTCCTTGTAGAGATATAAGATCCCTTGTAACCCTAGGTTCTAATAGCCATGATAATAAAAAAAACCTGATTCATTATGTGGGTCTTTAGGGTTTTGAAACCAAATTGAAATTTGGTTATCAAAACCCTCAAACTCCTTTTCCACATTCTCATCAAATAATTCATTGCTTAAAAAGATTTGTGTAGAAAGTTTTTCAATAAAATTTGAAGATCCAAAGCCTCTCCTCCAACCATTACCTACCTACTTGAATAGAAGTTTATGTAAATCATCTTCAAACCATGTCCTTGCATAGAGATGCAACTTTTGTTGTGAATCACTAGAAAAGAAATAAAAAATACAAAATTAAAAACACAACTATGACTAACTAAACCGAAAAAGTTATAAACCCTAGAAAAAGCACTCTCCCACTAAAAAACCCTAACATGGCCTAATTCCTACGAAGATTCTCCCCCAAATGGGAAACTTAAACAAAAATTAAAAGAAACCTAGTGAAAAAATCAATATATACACACTCGCACTCTCTTATAGGTCTCAAAGTTGTAGTTAGGTGGTCACGATAAGAGTGGTTTAGACCAATAATATCTATAGGAACACGAAAGAGCACAATATTTCTCGGCATAAAGCCATAACATGCATCAATGAATGCTTAATCGTTGACATTAATGGATCACATTTTTCAATAAATTAAATTCTTATTTTGGTGTTGATATAAATGCAATTTTTTTAAAGATTTAATAAAGAACAAAATATTAAATTAATATTTTCCATCAATCAATATTTTTCATCTAATCGATACTATATATTATTATTCTAGTGTTAATATAAATACTATTTTTTTAAAACATTTAATAATAAAGTAAACATTAAATTATTTGTTCCCATCGAATCAATACTATATATAAAAAGAATAGTAACTTTTTTTTTTAATAAAAAAAAAGAAATTTCAAAAAAGAGAATTTAACACTTGTAACTGAAAGTTAATTTAAGTTAAATTATAAATCATTTTTACTAGGGATAAAATTTGAAGGGAAGGATTATATTTCAAAGTGAAGGATTAACTTTATTGTAATTGTTCTAAATTGACATATTAAAAACAAATATTCTTTGCATATGAAAATGAAAAATAAAATAAAATTTCACCTATTTCAAATATTTATATTTTCATTATTTAATTTGAAATATTAATGATTTGAAAATTATTGAAATTAAAAAAAATTAATTATAATTTGAAAATGACAAAACTGAATATTACAATTTCAAATTTAGGATCTTTTGTCTCTCTCTCTCTCTATATATATAAAAGCCATGAGAAAAAATAGTTCCTTCAAACAAAATTATTAAAGAGATACCAATAATTAATATCTACATGCTACAAATATTGGAAATAAATTAAAATAAATTAAATTAATAATACACTATCTATATAGAAAAATAATTGAAGATTTGATACTCAATCATTTTGAACTCAATAAATAGATTATATATGCATGCATGAGTTCCATAAAAATATGATTCTATTGTATAAAAAACATAACAATTCTTTCTTTAGAGATTCTTTCTTTAGAGTGACTTGGCACAAAAAAAAGTGTTAACATTTTTTTTATTGCTAAAAATAGGCGAAAACAACTAATAAAAGAAATAAACTTTTAAAAACAATAAAATAATAAAAAGTAGAACATACTAAGGATTTTTTTATGACTAGCACAGCAATAAAATAGTTGCTGGTGAACACCGAAATATTAAGAAGATGAAACGAATTCTTAAAAGAATATATTAAATTTTGTCCCCGAGGTGTAGGATAGTCGGTGACGGAGTGTGTTGTTAAGCCACACCGTGATGTTAAAGTCACCGGTTCGAAACCTGCGATAAGGTTCTATGAATCAACACACATCACATGAATTCCATGGTGCAAGATAAATTGATTACTAAATCCATCATGAAACAACATAAGTGCGTGCGCAATGAAATCAACTTTATTTTAATTCAAGAGGCAAGGTAGTCATCTACTTTACTTCAAGGCATGAAATTTAATCATTCATTAATTCAACTGTATCTACATACCATGATGCACAATAAGTATCAACTAAATCATGGAGCAAGGAAATCAATTACATCAGTTTCACCCCCTACAAATTCAGGGTGCATATATTCTATTATAGCCATACAATTCGCTCATTATTTAGCCTCTCTTAAAGGCGCGAGAGTAACCCGCTTGTTTTAAGAATGCTAAGAGAATAAACACCTAGTCATCCTGCTTCTCCTTCATTCATGATGTCGTACAATTATCAATAATTCAAGGCGCAATCAAATTAAGAGCTACCTAACCGTGACTCCATCAATTCCCCATATTGTTTCATTCTGATGATATTCTTAAAAAGGTGCACAATTTGATCTAAGATAGAAGTTAAGGTAGGTAAGCATATAAATCTAGACCCGTTTCTAAACATATAGAGTCCTTCTTTGACTTATTTTATTTAGTTGTCTTGGCATAAGTCTCAATTGTAAATTCGTAGAGGTGTTGTAGTTATACAAAGCTGATCCCTTTATTATAATGGTATGGTGGGAAACCATAAAATTTATATAAAAGTAAACAATTGTACAACAATAAAATTATTCAATTTCTAAACAGTGATTTTTATTTTAAAATTAAAATAAAATTATTCAAATTGTAAAACAATAGAAATTATAAAACGAATAATACGATTCAACTACAACAGAACCTTTTAAACGATTTATAACTGTTACCCCAATTAACTATATGGTATTATTATAATCACAAGGGAGGGTAAGCTAGCTAACTAAGGAAACTAGCTAACTCTGACATCTGGCCATAATCGTTTGCTTCCTTACAGAAGGTAAAAGACTCGATGAAGGAATTATTCAGGAAACATCTATTTGGAAAAAGGGCTTTAGGTGCCTCCGGTTACGCTACCCAACCTGTGTAAATAGCATTATCGCTGTAAGAAACTGGCGTGTAAGGTTGAGTGTGGGACCAACGTGTCTTAACCAACTCTATAATTAGAAATGCAACTCAATACTAAAATTTGCTAAAAGCCTGCCTATTAAAATCGACTTGTTAGGGTACTAAATTATAATAACTTTGACAAATCTTAACAAAGGAATCAACCAAGGAAGAAACTGAGTTTTACTAAACTCATAACTTTGCAACGAGTTTGGATATTATGCAGTTTGCTCAATAGTAATATTTGCACACGATACAACTGAGCATGGAAAAGATGTCACGCATATAGTTGGGAGGCATTTCAACTCAACGGAGTAAGCCTAAAGCTCTTGGTCAACGTGGACACTAGTAGGTGGAGTACTGCTATCACGATGCTGACAACCAATAACACCATGAAAAGAGAAATGAAAGAAAATTTTACTTGTGGAAAAATGGTGGTTGGGATTGGCAAACACCATAATTTGATACAGCCTAATGACAGAGGTGATAATAAAGAGAAAACGATGTGGAAAGTTACTGTAATCAGTTAAAAAGGTTTGGTTGTCAAAAGGGCTTAAGGAATTCACAGCAATGATAAAAACGCCATCCCTAGAAAAATATAGAATAGATCACACCATCCTCAGGAATGTCATAGTGATAAAGATATATATAGCCCAAGTCTCTTCCCTTCAGTCTACACAACCCAATAGCCCAAGTCTCTTCCCCATCAGTCTACATAACCCAAGGGATGATAGTTTCTTCTCTACATTGCAGTAACTTAGACAATTTTCATCCCCTCTGTAGCGCTAACACAAGCCGATTCAAAATCTCTCTACTAGGGTCTCTTGGAAATCCAACTCTAACAAGAGTGCTCACAACAACCTTTACAAAGTCTCTTCATATGATCTCTCTCCAGAAATCACTCATAGGCATAACAATCTTATTCTTAGCATAATTATTTCCATCCCCAACTCCTAGGGATAACTAAGGAGATGATGTCTAGAGGCCCTCACATTGTAGACATGGAGTACTGACAGATAGATTTACAGGAAGTGTTCACTTGCACATACTTAGACCCTTTTCACCACCATTAGGGCTACAGAAAAACTCATTTTCTTATATCAATTACTCACCTTTAAATCGTAGAAATTGACTTATAAGCCTAGATTATTGTTCTATTGGTTATTGGTTATATTTTTAACAGTTTACTTGTTGATTTTTATGGCTGGAACTTGCTAGTGCAAAAAATGTTTTCTACAACCATAAGGCTTCCCTAACACTTTGTTGATAGCTTCATTTGGCAGCCCTAATTTACCGTCAAAGTTCATGTTTAAGTATTGGAAAGTTATGAATGTTTTAGTACTTCATTGTCCAATAATTATTTGACAATTTTTATGGTTAAATGAGTAGTAGCTAGCTATTGTTCTTGTTGATATATATATATATTTTTATTCCTGCAATATAGGAAAACAAGATTTTATTGCTTTTCCACTTTATTTTAGGCTTGTATATTAGTCATTTCTCTTGTCTTGGGTAGCTACAATTATCTTCTACATGTAATCATGCGCTTGAAAACCATAAACCATCCTCAAGACTTGTTATCAAGGATTTTCTCACATAGTATCTTCACCTATAGGGGCTTCACTTCCATACTCTCACTTTCCACTTCATTACCCCCTAGGGTCACCTGAGACTTCCCCTTTTGTTGGATTCTTCCTTCATAGAAGTGAGGGAGGTAAACTCTCCCACCGTTATCACCATATATTGGATTGGGTAGGGATTTTCCCAATCTAGAGTTTGCATTATAACATTTTGCAACCATTGTCGGCAAGGATTTTGAATCCTCTTTTGTGTCTTAAGGAGACTTTGGAAATATTATTTCCTAAATCCTTTACCCATATCTTTCCTTATGAATCCAATTGAAGGATGTTCCCCTTCCACCCTTATGAGATATTCTTTAGGCTTGTCCGGTGACTCCACCTTCCAAGAACTCACCCTTCCTTGATTCCCCCGTTTCCATTCTTTGATGAGCCTTGTTCTCATCTGGAAACTCCATTGAATTTTTTGTCCAAGTGATGGAAATATGTGTCTGTGGCGTTTTCATGAGGCATACAAAGCCTTAGATGTTCATTATGTTTATTGGTATCCAAATAAATGCTCGATGAAAGAGTTGATTCATGTTCCTAAGTTCTACGGTGATCCATCCTCACATATGTCTTCGATTTTTTTGAATTCATCATACACTACAAAATAGAGCAATAAGATGTGATTGTGCTGTTGTTTTGCTTATCTCTTGAAGAAAGGAAAAGAGATTGGATCATATATTCTTGTAGCCCCAAAATTATTTATTCTTCAATAATCATTATCGGATACTTCCTTGAGCAATGGCGCACTAGAAATCAGAATCTTGAAGATACTATGCAAGACCTTGAGGATGTTCTTCAGGGATGTTCATTTCTTTCAAAACTTATTGAATGTTTGAAAGAAATACTTTTTCTAAAATCTGACGAAAGCACAGTTGAGGAAGAAGAGATTGAGGATGATAGCAATGAGGAAAGTTTCAAGTCAGGAAGAGTACAATTCCATCCTTCAAAATTATGAGAGGAAGCCTACCCTGAACATTTTGAGTAAACTGAGCAGGAATGGATCCCTGGCACATGGCTTGACAATTCGTTGACTTCACTAGTGAACAATTAAATCAATGCAAAATTGCAGAAACATTCGTTGTTATTTTTATTATTGGCGAGGAAGGTAAGCGATGCAGTCAGAACATGTCCACATCATATCATCTAATCAAATGTACTAATATCATAGTAAAACAATCAAACCCCAATAACACACTCCCTGACTCGATCCGGATTCCAAGGGGTTCCATCGATGCCTCTACATCCTCAAGGTCCAAAACCCTGCACACTCAGTAAAATCCAGTCAATAGCACCTGTCTATGTCAATGCAGTAAAACAACATGTCATCTACCCATAACGTATCATAATCAAAATTAAATATTTTAATAGCATAATAATCCAGATCACTTGCGAGCAAGTGTCCTCAAAGAATAATTTCGCTATGACATTCCTGAGGATGGTGTGATCTATTCTATATTTTTCTGGGGATGGCGTTTTCATCATTGCTGTGAATTCCTTAATCCCTTTTGACAACCAAACCTTTTTAACCGATTATAGTAACTTTCCACATCGTTTTCTCTTTATTATCACCTCTGTCATTAGGCTGTATCAAATTCTGGTGTTTTCCAATCCCAGCCACCGTTTTTCCACAAGTAAAATTTTCTTTCGTTTCTCTTTTCATGGTGTTATTGGTTGTCAGCATCGTGATAGCAGTACTCCACCTACTAGTGTCCACGTTCACCAAGAACTTTAGGCTTACTCCGTTGAGTTGAAAGGCCTCCCAACTATATGCATGACATCTTTTCCATGCTCAGTTGTATCGCGTCCAAATATTACTATCGAGCAAACTGCATAATATCCAAACTCGTTGCAAATTTATGAGTTTAGTAAAACTCAGTTCCTTCCTTGGTTGATTCCTTTGTTAAGATTTGTTAAAGTTATTATAATTTACTACCCTAACAAGTCCATTTTAATAGGTAGGTTTTTAGCAAATTTTAGTATTGAGTTTCATTTCTAATTATAGAGTTGGTTAAGACACGTTGGTCCCACACTCAACCTTACACGCCAGTTTCTTACAGCGATAATGCTATTTACACAGGTTGGGTAGCGTAACTGGAGGCACCTAAACCCCTTTTTCCAAATAGATGTTTCCTGAATAATTCCTTCATCGAGTCTTTTACCTCCTGTAAGGAAGCAAACGATTATGGCCAGATGTCAGAGTTAGCTAGCTTACCCTCCCTTGTGATTATAATAATACCATATAGTTAATTGGGGTAACAGTTATAAATCATTTAAAAGGTTCTGTTGTAGTTGAATCGTATTATCTGTTTTATAATTTCTATTGTTTTACAATTTGAATAATTTTATTTTAATTTTAAAATAAAAATTACTGTTTAGAAATTGAATAATTTTATTGTTGTACAATTGTTTACTTTTATATAAATTTTATGGTTTCCCAGCATACCATTA
>SNQJ01S0042717.1:16994-30391 GCA_010110895.2 Picea sitchensis
ATTGTTTTACAATTTGAATAATTTTATTTTAATTTTAAAATAAAAATTACTGTTTAGAAATTGAATAATTTTATTGTTGTACAATTGTTTACTTTTATATAAATTTTATGGTTTCCCAGCATACCATTATAATAAAGGGATCAGCTTTGTATAACTACAACACCTCTACGAATTTACAATTGAGACTTATGCCAAGACAACTAAATAAAATAAGTCAAAGAAGGACTCTGTATGTTTAGAAACGGGTCTAGATTTATATGCTTACCTACCTTAACTTCTATCTTAGATCAAATTGTGCACCTTTTTAAGAATATCATCAGAATGAAACAATATGGGGAATTGATGGAGTCATGGTTAGGTAGCTCTTAATTTGATTGCGCCTTGAATTATTGATAATTGTACCACATCATGAATGAAGGAGAAGCAGGATGACTAGGTGTTTATTCTCTTAGCATTCTTAAAACAAGCGGGTTACTCTCACGCCTTTAAGAGAGGCTAAAGAATGAGCTAATTGTATGGTTATAATAGAATATATGCACCTTGAATTTGTAGGGGGTGAAACCGATGTAATTGATTTCCTTGCTCCATGATTTAGTTGATACTTATTGTGCATCATGGTATGTAGATACAGTTGAATTAATGAATGATTAAATTTCATGCCTTGAAGTAAAGTAGATGACTACCTTGCCTCTTGAATTAAAATAAAGTTGATTTCATTGCACACGCACTTATGTTGTTTCATGATGGATTTAGTAATCGATTTATCTTGCACCATGGAATTCATGTGATGTGTGTTGATTCATAGAACCTCATCGCACTGTGATTGTCATTGTTGTTTGTTGATTTAGCATATTTAGTTTTGGTCTGAATTGTGTTAGGTGGGATGTAGACACCTCCATGTTCCTCAGAACAGTCGCTAGCCCTAAGACCTTAAATGGTTAAAATCGATGGGAACCTGAGCTTGAGCATTGCTTATGTATCTTGGAGGTCCTAACCATTGCAGGGTAGGACGGGTCGTTAGTCAATCTTATTTATTGTTGGTTGATTGTCGTTCATTGCTTGCAGATGATTAATGTGCATCTTAGATCGTTATGTTGTTGTTGTAGTTGCATGCGCCATGTTCCTCATTGTATGGCAACTCTTAATCGAATGTAATTATTATCCTTGTAAACACGCACACACACAAAAAATAAAAATAAATAAATAAATTGCACTTGTTATAAGAGGTTTTTCGTCGTAACGAGGAGGTTCATTACATATGGTATCAGAGCGGGTTCAACTCGCGACTTGGGATCGCTATAGATTTTGTTGACATGATTGGATTATATTGTTGCTAATTGAGTTTATTGTGTGTGTGCAGGTAATCATAGTTAGAGGACGTCACGGAGCTAGACGACAAGGTGCTAGGGGAGGAGGCACGACGCCCCGAGTAGCATCCACGCCTGAGGGCTCTAACCCCCAGGGAGACGAGCAGGTTCTCGGATAGGAGAAGATAGCAGTTGATGATGTAGTCTGAATGATGATATCTTTTTAGCGCATGTCTGAGGCACTAATCAGTCGTTTGGACAGAGATGAGGCCAGAGCACCAACACCCGCTAAGGTTCCACCGCGCACTCCGATCGGTACTGGTATCATTCACCATGAACTCGAGAAGGTCAAATTTCCCAAGTTCTTTGGTGCCCCGGATAGCGCAGCCACCAAGGCATGGTTGGAGAACATGATGATGTGCTTCGCACTTCGCGATTATACCTCCAACATGAAGGTCCGCATGGCGGTCTTTTAACTGAAGGGGAGCGCTCTTCTATGGTGGAAGACACTCCTACCACAGCTAAACATGGCAGTTGAAGATGTGTCATAGGAACTGTTCGAGAAACGGTTCTGAGAGAGGTACCTTTCAAAGGAATTCTTTGAGCGTCAACTCAATGAGTTCAACGCCTTATGACAGGGAGGTCGTACGGTGCCTGAGTACAAGGCCCATTTTATGGAGCTGCTCTAGTATGCTCCGCACCTTAACACTGAGAAACTTAAGGTCAACAGGTTAGTATTCATCCTTAATGGCATCCTACGTGCAAAGGTTAGGATTTTGATGCCTCAAACCTTGCATAATGTTGTCCAAAAGGCCCTCATAGTAAAGCAGTAGCTTATCAGTGGGGGTCAGACCAAGACTCCAGCGAGACCAGCAGGGAAAGTTTTATCTAGAACACAACAGCACCAAACATCAACAAGACATACACTGGGATATCGTGGCTATCCACTTTCACTACACCCCGACGACCAACGCCTCAGCAGCGAGCACCTTATTAGGGACCACAGCATCAGCAGCAGCATCGCCCACAACAATAGCAGTTTAGGCCTGTTCAACAGAACATACCAGGGTTCTAGGCCAGTGGGCCATCATCTTCTACTTCAGGTATCAGGACTACTGGGCCAAGGAAGGGGTGTTGGACGTGTGGGGAGCCACACTACCAGTGTGACTGTCCTATGGAGAGGACCACAGAGTCCACATCAGTCGGACCCACTACCATGGGAGATATGGGCAAGGCTCATCGGATTCATGCATAAGTGAATAACCGCTAGGCAGAGCATCAATCAACTGTGCTCGAGACGATAGGTACCGTCGCTGACCATACCCTTAGTATTTTGATAGATCCTGGTGCTACGGAGAGCTTCATTTATGGTGCAGTGCTAAAAAACATTAAGGTAAAGGTAGTTGAATATGATGAGTTCAACTTCATAGAGATGGCCTCGAAATATAAAAAAAAGGTTAGGGGAAAGGTTACAGGCTGTGCCCTTAACCTGGGAGAGTTTGTCACCAGGGCCAACTTGTACGTCACGATCTTAGGATCTTATGATGCCATGATTGGTATGGATTGGTTGGAATCGCATGAGGCGATACTCAATTGTAAGAAAAAATTGTTGAGCTTGGTCGATTACGAGGGACAGAGATGTGTGATTGTAGGCTGGAACTAGGGAGTTTCCCGAAGGTTCATCTCTTCCTTACAGCTACGGAAGAGTATGTGCAAGAGGCGCAAGCTTTATGCAATCCTTATGTTAAACGAGAAGGGAGTAGCAAAATGTCTAGAACACCTTCCGATGGTGAAAGAGTTTGCAGACGTATTTACAGAGGAGCTACCTGGGATTCTACCAGAGAGGGAGTTGGTGTTTACCATAGACCTGAAACTGGGAATTGAACCGATAGCAAGAACGCCTTATCGAATGCCGACCCCAGAGTTACAAGAGATGAAAATGCAACTGAAGGAGTTGTTGGACCTGGGACTGATACGTCCTAGTGTGTCATCGTGGGGTGCACCTGTTATTTTCATACAAAAAAAGGATGGATCATGGAGTATTTGCATTGACTATCATCAAATGAACAAGGCTACGATCAAGAATCAGTATCCACTGCCGATAATTGACGATCTGTTCGATCAAATGAATGGTGTGACGGTGTTCTCCAAGATCAATTTGCGATCAGGGTATTACCAGTTGCGGATCAAGGAGGATGATGTCCCTAAGACCGCCTTTAAGACGAGGTTTGGACATTACGATTTTACTGTTTTACCATTTGGAATGACAAACACACCAGGTGTATTTATGAGTTTGATGAATGGGGTGTTCTTGCGAGTACTTCGAAAAGTTTGTCCAAGTGTTCATTGATGATATTTTGATTTACTCTCGTACAATAGAGGAGCATGACGAGAAATTGCGCTTGGTACAACAGTGTCTGTGAGAGAACAATTTGTATGGGAAATTGTCCAAATGCTCTTTTTATCAATTGAGGATTCACTACTTAGGGCATGTCATCTCCAGCGAAGGCATCGTCATGGATCCAGCCAAGGTCGAGGCTATTATGGAATGGCCTACTTCGACAAATGTCACTGAAGTGCATAGCTTTATGGGTTTAGTAGGATACTATCGACAGTTTGTTGAGGGATTTTTGAAGATAGAAAATCTGATCAAGGAATTGCAGAAGAAAAACAAGAAGTTTGTTTGGACCAAGAAATGCGCGGAAGCATTTCGAAGGCTTAAGGAGTTGTTGACAATGACATTGATACTAAAGGTCCTTGACATGGACGTGGACTTCTTGGTATGCAGTGATGCATCCAAGGAAGGTTTAGGAAGAGTCTTGATGGAAGATGGATGAGTGATTGCTTACATTTCGAGGAAACTGAGAAGGCATGAGGAGAACTATGCGATGCATGATTTGGAGTTATTAGCCATCATATATGCCTTGAAGGTTTGGAGACACTACCTTGTTGGACGAAAATTTGAACTAAAGATTGATCATTGTGGACTACAACACATTTTTACGCAAAGTGACCTAAACGCGTGACAACGACATTGGTCGGAATTGCTTAGTGAGTATGACTTCGAGATTACATACATAAAAGGGATAGTGAATCGAGTGGTGGATGCATGGAGTCAGAGACCATGCATCTTTTCGGTGTTGCCTCTTCAGACGAATCTACGTGAAAATATTTTAAATTTACAGTGTGATGATGACTGGTACAAAGAGGTTGGGGGTTTTATCGGACAAAACACAATGAAGGTACCACGATTTGAGGGATTTTCATTTGATGGCGATGGTTTATTGAGGTTTAAACGTCGGATTTACGTGCCACCAAACGATGAATTGAGGATGTTGATCCTGAGCGAGGCTCATAGAGCAGTTTACATGGCTCATCAAGGAGTCACAAAGATGAGGGTAGACCTTAAACCCTTATTCTTCTAGAGGGGAATGAAGGCCGACATAGTCAACTATGTGTCCAGATGTCTAGAGTGTCAGCAAGTAACGACTGAACATAGACACCGAGTAGGATTACTAGAATCAAATCGCATTCCAGAATTGAAATGGGAAGTTATTTCGATGGATTTTATTATTGGATTGCTACTAACAACGAGCAGACATGACTCGATCTTCATAGTAGTAGAAACTCTAACGAAGAGTTCTCACTTTATTCTTGTGCATACAACATATCAGGCACCTGACATAGCTAGATTTTTCATTAGTGAGATTGTGAGGTTGCATGGCATGCCTAAGAATATTATATTCGATCGAGGATTGGTGTTTACTGGACGATTTTGGACTAGTTTCCAAGAGGCCTTGGGAACCCAACTTAACTTTAGTACTGTGTATCACCCAGAGAATGATGGACAAACCGAATGAATGAACCAAACCTTGGAGGACATGTTGCACATGTATGTGATGGACCAACAAAAGCATTGGGAAGAATTATTTCCACTAGTGGAGTTCGCTTACAACAACAGTTAGCAGAGCACCATTAAGATGGCACCTTTTGAGTTTCTTTATGGGTGATCGTGTCGGATGCCCTTGAGTTTTGATCAGCTTGAGGATAGGGTCCTGGTGGGACTAGAAGTGATCCAAGAAATGGAACAGAAAATGCAAAGCATAAGACAAAGGGTTAAAGAAGTGCAGTATAGATAAAAGAGTTATGTCGATATGCACTGAGTCGACCATAGTTATGAGGTCGGTGATCAAGTATTCTTGCAAGTTAAACCACATAAGAGTTCGATCAAGTTTGGAAGGGGAGCTAAACTCTCTCCTAAGTTCGTGGGAACCTTTGAGATTGTGGAGAAAAATGGGCTCGTGGCCGATCGACTAGCCTTCCTGATTCTTTAAGATGTATGCACGATGTTTTTCATGTATCTATTTTGAGACATTATATTAGTGATCCTACACATGTTATTGACATGAGTTGCTTGCAGGTATTGGACGAGCGAGCACTCATGGCTGAATTGGTCCGCATCTTGGATCATCACGTTCGACAACTACGATGTCGAACGGTGGATCAGGTCAAAGTCCAGTGGGACAATTATAGTCCACACTCGACGACCTGGGAGAAAACATATGATATGCGCCAACAGTTTCCATTTTTGTTTGATAGATAGACATATGTTACTGTGATACACTTATTTCAGCATTTATACTGAGAAACTTCAAGATGAAGTTCAGACCAAGAGGGGGTGTATGTTACCATACAATTAATTGGGGTAACAGTTATAAATCGTTTAAAAGGTTCTGTTGTAGTTGAATCGTATTATCCGTTTTATAATTTCTATTGTTTTACAATTTGAATAATTTTATTTTAATTTTAAAATAAAAATTATTGTTTACAAATTGAATAATTTTATTGTTGTACAATTGTTTACTTTTATATAAATTTTATGGTTTCCCAACATACCATTATAATAAAGGGATCAACTTTGTATAACTACAACATCTCTATGAATTTACAATTGAGACTTATGCCAAGACAACTAAATAAAATAAATCAAAGGACTCTGTATGTTTAGAAATGGCTCTATATTTATATGCTTACCTACCTTAACTTCTGTCTTAGATCAAATTGTGCACCTTTTTAAGAATATCATCAGAATGAAACAATATGGGGAATTGATGGAGTCATGGTTAGGTATCTCTTAACTCTATTGCCCCTTGAATTATTGATAATTGTACCACATCATGAATGAAGGAGAAGTAGGTTGACTAGGTGTTTATTCTCTTAGCATTCTTAAAACAAGTGGGTTACTCTCACGCCTTTAAGAGAGGCTGAAGACTGAGCGAATTGTATGGTTATAATAGAATATATGCACCCTGAATTTGTAGGGGGTGAAACTGATGTAATTGATTTCCTTTCTCCATGATTTAGTTGATACTTATCATGCATCATGGTATGTAGCTACAGTTGAATTAATGAATGATTAAATTTTGCGCCTTGAAGTAAAGTAGATGACTACCTTGCCTCTTGAATTAAAATAAAGTTGATTTCATTATGCACACACTTATGTTGTTTCATGATGGATTTAGTAATCAATTTCTCTTACACCGTGGAATTCATGTGATGTGTGTTGATTCATAGAACCTTATCGTACAACAATTGTCAATGTTGTTTGTTGATTTAGCATATTTAGTTTTGGTCCGGATTGTGTCGGGCGGTATGTAGACACCTCCATGTTCCTCAGAACAGTCGCCAGCCCTGAGACCTTAAATGGTTCAAATCGATGGGAACCTGTGCTTGAGCATTGCTTATGTGTCTTGGAGGTCCTAACGATTGCAGGGTAGGATGGGCGGGTAGTCAGTCTTATTTATTGTCGGTTGATTGTCGTTCATTGCTTGCAAATGATTAATGTGCGTCTTATATCGTTATGTTGTTGTTGTAGTTGCATGTGCCATGTTCATCATCATATGGAGACTCTGAGTCGAATGTAATTATTATCCTTGTACACATGCACACACACAAAAAAAAGAAATATATAAATAAAGAAAATTGCACTTGTTATAAGAGGTTTGTTGTTGTAACGAGGAGGTTCCAGCCATAAAAATCAACAAGTAAACCATTAAAAATATAACCAATAACCAGTAGAACAATAATCTAGGCTTATAAGTCAATTTCCACGATTTAAAAGTGAGTAATTGATATAAGAAAATGAGTTTTTTTTAAGCCCTAATGGTGGTGAAGAGGGTCTATGTATGTGCAAGTGAACACTTCCTGTAAATCTATCTCTCAGTACTCTATGTCTACAATGTGAGCGCCTCTAGAAATCATCTCCTTAGTTATCCCTAGGAGTTGGGGATGGAAATAATTATGCTAAGAATAATATTGTTATGCCTATGAGTGATTTCTGGTGAGAGATCATGTGAAGAGGCTTTGTAAAGGTTGTTGTGAGCACTCTTGTTACAATTGGATTTCCAAGAGACCCTAGTAGAGAGATTTTGAATCGGCTTGTGTTAGAGCCCCAGAGGGGATGTAAATTGTCTAAGGTACTGCAATGTAGAGAAGGAACTATCATCCCTTGGGTTGTGTAGACTGATGGGGAAGAGACTTGGGCTATTAAAATTGTTGTAAGAGTTGCGTCATTATGTTTTAGTGAATTTTTGTTGTTACAGTGGATTGTAGACACCCATAGGTGCTTTTCCATACATATGGAATCATAGCCCTAGCTCAAGGTTGAATTGCTATTAAGAGAACTAAAGAAAGAGAGTCTATGGTTGGGTGCAATGTACTTTTTCTAAAGCAAGTTGTGTAAAAAAAATTAAAGTATAATTGTTTTAATCATTGTGTCAATTACGGTTTTAATGTGATGGTTGAATGTTACATTTAATCTGTATTTTGTATCTATGAATGTTGTGTGTATTTTATTGTTGTTGTACATGTTTAAACCATGTTCATTCATGTTTTTATGAACTAATGATAATAGCATGAATGTATGTCATGTTGCACGTATTTTTTTCATTTGGATTCATATGTTAGTCGATTTTAGTAGTAACATGGCCTAGCAAGGGAATTGGGAATGTTACATAGAGGAATAGAAGAACTATACTTAAAGAAAGAAACATGACTTAAATAATAAATTGTCTTAATCCCACACTATGGTTCTTAGGGCCATGGTTGGCGTTCTTTATCATCTGAGCGAGATATGGGTGCCGTGAATAGGTTTTGTGTAGTGGAAATGGGTCTTGATTCTTAAACATAGTCCATAAGGGAAACATGTGTCTTTATCCTTAAATGAATTTTATCGAGCTCAAGAGCCATGGTTAGGGGTGTAACACCACCTTTCAGTTACCAAGTCTTAATCTCTCTTAAAAGAATACTATAATACCACTTGGTACACAACTCATATAGGCATTATATAATAACATGCATTTAATCAAGAGATTCAATTAAACTAAGAGTAAACATAAGATGTTCTGCTATAATTAACAATTAATAGCATTTAACATTAATTCATATACACAGTGGAAATCATGATAACATAAGCATAATCAGATACTTATCTTTTAACAGTGGTAGAATCCACCAACCAAGTGTAGACCTTCCACGAACCTCCCATCCTTAGACCGCACTGCTCATCAGCTCAGCAATGGGTCACCCTTGAACTGGGACTAAGCTCCAACCCAAGGTAAGGAATCCTAGGCTAGGCTAAGGTTACAGGGAAAACAACACAAAAAATCTGGAAGGATTCTTCCCAAGATGCCATCTTATGCCCACTACTACCAGACTCTCATTCCCCACATGCCTGTTCCACCCAGGAGTATACACCTTCACAAGCACAGTCCATCAGTGCTAACCTCCCTCTCTGGGTCTCAGCAATAGGCTGCATTAGGAAGTCTCAGAGGCCAAAGTTGGTGCTAGACACCCTCTGGAAGAAACTTCTTCCAACAACAGTCACCTCTCTCACCTGGAGAGAGGTCATACACAGGCTCAATCACAACCTGCAACGGACAGCAAGCCACACACAGTCCATCTTTGCAGGGCCACCATAGTCAACCAGGAATATATAATCAAGCATCCCAAACAAGCTCAACAATGGTGCAAGGTCTCACAAGGTTGGTTCTCGAGAACATGTGACAAACAATCCATGCAGGTAATGGCATAGGTTCCACAACTCAAAACGGAGAGGGTGTATCCGACCTTTTTAGAAATGAACACAGGCTTCTCAGCTTTTAGAACAGAGGATATACATGGGTTTTTAGAGCCAAACATAGGCTTTTCGGCTTAGAGGGAAGCACAAGGGTCTCTTTCAGATCGCAGTTCGGTCGTACTGCTCTGAGCTCCGTACACACTCACGCAGTCAGGTGGAACAGAGGAGGAACTGCCTCACGACTCATCTCGTCTGTTTTATGCACATGTGCCAGGGTCAGCACTTGTCACTCGTGAAACTGCATGTGTTCCACTAGAACGCATCACCCTTGCATGTCCTCCCCTTGCCAAGAACTTAGGATGAAAATAAAACACAAAATGCACATGTTCTTTTTGGGATAATATTAAAATATTATTCCCAAGGCTTAAGCCCCCTAGGCTTATCCCCTAGGCTCAACACTTAGCCCCTTTCCCACTTCCAGCCCCTAATCCCTTGCCTTCTTTGTGGATGCTTAGTCCCCCTTCACTCATTCATCATGGTTGGTCTACCCATGGCAATGTTATTATTTTATTAATGTGCTGCATACATATAGGTACAAAATCAGGCCCTTGGCCTCCAACCCTTAGGCTATCTGGCCTAACAATCACATAAGCCACCAGCTTATAAGAAACTTGGCTCACCAGCCTATGAAACATAATTACAATTTCTTTTAGAACATGGTTTGCAACGGGGCTCAGCCTCGAGGACACTACAATCCCCCTCCCCTTATTTTTGCACTATCCTCAGTGCAACTTACACTGTCTCTACAAACCTTTCAAAATTTTCAAAAAGATGTGGGTACTCTACATGCATAACCTCTTCATGCTCCCATGTTGCGTCCTCAGGACTGTACCAGGTCCACTGGACCTTTACAAGCTCTATGGCTCAATTCCAGAGATGTTTTCTTTTCCTGTCCAATATGCCCACAGGATGCACTTGCAGGACACCTTCTGGTTCCACCTGAATCACATTCCAATCGATAACATGATTAGCATTAGGTACATATTTCTTAAGAAATGAAACATGAAACACATTATGTACAGTCATAGATGCAGGTAATGCAAACATGTATGCAACTGGCCCAATTCTTTCCAGGATCTCAAATGGCCCACAAAATCTTGTTGCCAATTTGGCGCAACTTCCCAACTTCAGGGAACTCCTGTTAGTTTTCACTTTTAGGAAAACATGGTCACCCACTTTGAATTCTCTATGGGTTTTGTTACTGTCAGCGTAACTTTTCTACCTATCCTGGGCAGCTTTCAGATTCTGTTTAATTTTTATCATTTGATCTTCCATCTCTTTGAGCAGTTTAGGCCCAATGACTACTCTATCAGTTGGATTATCCCAGCTCACTAGAGTGTTGCACTTTCTTCCATAAAGTTCTTCGAATGCGCTCATCTTCAATGATGCATGATACCCATTATTGTAGGCAAATTCTACCAAATGCGGGTAGTCTTCCCACCTTGATGGTTTATCCATCACATACATTCTCAACATGTCTTCTATTACCCTGTTCACTCTCTCTCTCTGTCCATCAGACTCGGGATGATATGCTGTAATAAAATTCATATTCGTTCGGAATCCCTTAAATAGTCCTTTCCAGAAATTCGTAGTGAATTTTGGGTCCCTATCAGACACAATTGTCTTAAGAATTCCATGCAAGCATGCCACTTATTTTAAGAAGATATCAATAACATCTTCTGCCCTATGAGTGGTTTTCAGTGGAATAAAATGAGTAACTTTAGTAAGCTTGTCCACCACCACCATGATTGAATCATGTTGCTTGCTTGTTCTAGGTAGTCCTGTGATAAAATCCATTGTCACCATGTCCCATTTCCACTCAAGAATGGGTAAAGGCTGCAGCAACCCTGTTGGGTGCCTATGCTCATCCTTAACCTGTTGGAACTCCATACATCTAGTGATGTATTCAACGATTTCTTTCTTCAAACCCAGCCAAAAATAATGGCTTTTGACTACTCCCACAGTCTTCTGATATCCAGGATGTCCAACATAAGCCACGTTATGCATCTCCTTTAGAATTTCCAGCTTCAATTCTCGGACATTGGGTACATACACTCTTCTTTTATACAGAAGTAAACCATCAGTTCCCAAGGTGTAACCTTCCTTGGTCTGTGGTCTCTCACTCTCTTGTAGCTTTGCTACAAGACCTCTGTACTGCAAATCAGTATTTGTAGCTTCCAAAATTCTAACTTTCATCTCAGTCCTGTACATGCTAATGGTTGTAGCATGTAGTTCATGCACTTTTCTGCTGAGTGCATCAACCACCTTNTAGAAACTCCAACCATCTGATTTGCCTGGCATTTAAAGTCGACTGATCAAATAAATACTTCAGACCATTATGGTCTATTCTCAACTCGAATCTCTTTCCCATGAGGTAATGTCTCCATTTCCTTAAGGCATGGATGATTGTTGCTAGCTCTAAATCGTGAGTGGCATAATTCCTCTCATGCTCCTTGAACTTTCGGGGCTCGTAACAAACTACAAATCCCTCTTGGATGAGAACTCCTCCCAGTCCCTTCTTACACGCATCGATGCACACTACGTAATCCTTATTTGGATTTGCAATCTTTAGGATTGGGGCACTGGTTAGCAGATGCTACAATCACTGGAAGCTGCTCTCACATTATTCAGTCCATTGGAACTTCTTCTCCTTCCTTTGCAAGGAAGTGATAGAATGAGCTATCTTTGAGAATCCAGTTATAAACCTCCTATAGTATCCTGCCAGACCCATAAAATATCTAACTTCTGCCACATTCCTTGGCACTGACCATTCTCAGATGGCCTCAACATTTTCAGGATCCACAACAATCCCCTCTTCTGAAATAATATGTCCCAAGTAATGGATCTGCCTTTGACAAAATGAGCACTTGCTCAGTTTTTCTTACAAATGGTGTTCTCTCAACAATTGCAGCACCATTCTCAGGTGTTGTTCATGTTCTTCCTCTGTCTTGGAATACACCAAGATATTGTCCAGGAAGACTATGACAAACTTGTCCAAATAATGTCTGCACACTCCATTCATTAAGCACATGAATACAACAGGTACGTTGGACAGTCCAAATGGCACCACCGTGAACTCATAATGACCGTGCCTTGTTCTAAAGGTGTTCTTGTTGATGTCCTCATCCTTTATTCTTACTTGGTGATATCCTGATCGGAGATCTATTTTTGAAAATATTTTTGCATCCTTCAACTGATCAAAAATATCATTGATCCTTGGCAGAGGATACTTGTTCTTGACAGTGACCTTATTCAACTGCCGAAAATCAATGCACAGTCTCAGCGTCCCATCTTTCTTCTTCATGAATAGGAACGGGGCTCCCCATGGTGACACGCTGGGGCGAATGTATCCTTTATTTAGTAGCTCTTCGAGTTTCAATTGCAACTCTTTCAGCTCTGGCATACTCATTCTATAAGGAACCTTTGAAACTGGAGCTGCTCGAGGCATCAAATTTATATAAAAATCGATGTCCCTCTTCGGAGGTAGTCCAAGTACCTCTTGAAATACATCCTTGAATTCTTTGAGTACTTTGTGGTCTTCCAGATTCGAGACTACATCTCAGGATGCTTCTTCCACACACGCTGCAAATAACTGACAACCTTTCCTATAACACTTCTTCAGCTGCATGGCTGAGATTTCTCTGACAGCCACTTCTCTGGGAATTCCTTGGACTATTACCTAATTTCCCTCTTCGTTCAGGCACATAAACCTCTTGTTGCGATAGTCCAAAAGGGCATGGTGTTGTTCCAACCAATCCATCCCAATTAAGAAATCGTATGATCCTAAAGGCAGAATGTTCAATTCAGCCTTAGTGCTCATTCCTTTCATGTCCACTGAACATGACTTAACCAATTTAGTGACCTTCCTCTTGGTCCCTGTGGCCAAATGCACTAACCAAGACTTCTCATGTTTGCTTCTCATTATATGCAAACTTTCCACCACTCTAGTATCT
>SNQJ01S0042717.1:75241-91206 GCA_010110895.2 Picea sitchensis
GCTTATAGATATGCTTCCAAAACTGAGCATAAATTTAAGCAGAAGAACAAGTGGGAATTTGGGTCTACAAATCCATAACAACCAAAGCATGGTAAAGGTATTCCTAACTCACAGAATAACCAACCTCAAGAAAACATGTCTAAGACACAGGAAAAGAAGAGAAACTAGAAGATGAAGAAGGACACTGGGAAGTGGTGCGAATTCCACAAAATCCCTTGGCACAACACCGATGAATGTTGATCAAAACATTCATTGGTTGATGAGGTCAAAGAAACAGATATGATCCCCGACTCGGACTCTGGTTCAAACACTAATAAAAGGAAACATATAATTGATGCAGAACCCATTGTTATTGTCACGACCAAAACAATCCAACCATAAGAACTAGAGGATCCTGAGGAGGGAGAGCACCTCTTCCATTCACAAATGTGGTTGAAGGGGACCCCGCTACATTTTATTGTTGATAACAGAAGCCAAAAGAACCTCATCTCAACAGAGGACGTCAAGAAGTTGGATTTTCCAAGAACACAACACCCGCATCCATACAACATCAGATGGCTTCTCCAAGGATGAGATCTTTGTGTCAACCAACAGTCTCGGCTGTCATACGACATCAAGCCCCTCAAGGATGAGGTATTGTGTGATGTTTCCCCATTAGAAGTCTATAATGTTCTGTTAGGCCAGCCATAAATGTGGAAGAGCCATCTTGTTTGTGAATCTTGACCTCGTAGCTTCACTGTTACTTTGGGGGGTTATCTCTATAGGATACAAGAGTTAGTTTTGACTACTGTCCCAAGAAAAAAATGAAACAAAGTAATCTCTCCTAACAAAAATTTTATCCTCTTCACAATATGTTCATAAGAGAGGGACACTGCAATCATTTCAGCCTCAAACCACAACCCTTCTATCTAGTAGAAGCAGATCAAAAATATTGTAGAAGAGCACCAATATCTTCTTATTGCACCTACAAAGGTTCCTCCATAATATCCAGTCAAGCGAAGTTATAACACATCTCGTCATGATTTTTATTTTGCAACTTCACTGAAAAATTCCTCCCACACTCTGACATATCATGAAACAAAATTGGTTAAATGGATCCAATCCCTCCAACAATAGGTTCATAACAACTTTCCACAAGTTAAGCAGGACAACTTCTTCATCAAAGAAAGAAAATCTCCAAGATCTAGATTCAACAAAATCTTCATCGGTGACTTCATGCAATGAATACCATTGCTTCCTAAGGGGGTAGGATTGATCCAGCAGAAAATCGGTGGCCACCCACCTATTCCACTCGCTCAAAATAGATGTTTCCACCTTGAAATTGTTTCTACATATTTTCGACTCTTAAACTTTCGAGGTCATTTTGAGGCCCTAAACAACGTTTTTTGGATCTTCCATAGTCACATTGTAAAATTTAGGCAGAGTGCGATGGAAAAATTTGTAGCCATTAGATAGACCTTTCAATCAAACTATCGTGTGCCCCAATCGGATATTTTATGCAAAAGTTACACCCTTGGGAAGTTGACATACCAAATTACCCCATCGTGGCCCACATGACTTTTGGCGTTTCATATTCCGAGGTTAGGGTTCTGGATTTTATTCATGTTAAACATGCCTCTAGAGACTTATTTTCAACAGCATAATCTTCTTGTGAATGAGTGCATCCATCACATCTCTTCTCAGAGATAATATGCCACCATTCTAGCGAGTCATTCACTCTGTAATTTTACAGTTTATGTACATTCTCTCATTAATAAACAAATTGTGCCTTACTATATATTTGTTTTTATTGTAATATTTCTATGTATCTCGCAATATCTTTGTATATTTCATTGTTATATATATTTCTTCATTTCATTCTCAAAATAATCTAGATTAGGCAGACACCCTTCTTTCATTGTGATGGATGACAAAGACTTGTGTTGTGTTTGGGAAAGGGCGGAGCAACTTGGGAGCTCACCCAAGGAGTGGACTCATCCACCCTTAGTAGCATGGGAATGCCAGAGAATTGGAATGACTCCATCGACACACCCATTTAGAGCCATGATTATCGACACAAGGAAGATCATAAGGCAAGGAGCACACGCCCAAGGATGGGGCACGTCGATCCAAGAGACAAACGATTGATGGGTGCCCATGATTATATGGGGGACCTGGGTCCATGAAGTGGTGCAATGGTCGGTTGAGTTTGCAACTCATTAAAAGGCACAACACACCCAAGAGATGCATCATTTCACACAAGAGACCATTGGAGCTCCTAAAAAAGCAAGGGTGCACAACCAAAGGGAGGATAAGAGAATTTTTGGCAAGAGATGTGGATGCAAGTCTGAGGCAACGAACTGAGGTAAAGTTTCCAAAATGGAAGACAATTATTCAAGGTTTGGATACTTGGAAAGTTTTGGGGAAGTCTAAAAACTCAAGTCTGTGGAGGCATTTGTGAGGAAGAATCGAAATTTGTGTTAGCTTGGTGAAAGTCTACGGAAATGAAATGAAAAAAAGTCTATGGTTTTGGGCACATATGAGGTGCACCACAGGGATTTGTGAAGATGATTGTGACATAGAGTCTTGTGGTGATAAAAAAATTCTTGAGTGTCTTGGTGAGGTGAGGCAAGTCATTTCACTATGCCCTATTGTAAATTGAGCCGATAGTGCTAATTTGTAATTGTTTTGCAGTAACAAAGACTTGGTCGGGTGTTAGGCACAGTTTGTGCCACCCAAACTATTTATGTGTTGTCTTCATTTTTTTCCACAGTTTTTCTCTTGAATGCTCATGTTCATGGATGGATTCTTAAATAATACTAAGTGTTAAATTGTGTTAACAAATTGTCTAAGTAAGAAAGAGTTGCACTAGAGTAGGAATGTGACTCGCCAGTATCCTAGAACAAATTATGTATATGCTCTAGGTGAAGAGGCATGGTTTGTATGAAGTACTATTAGTGTGCCAAGAAACCAAGTAAGAACCATCATGGTTTTGCACGCTCTCAGGGGATGCACAATAAAAAGATTTGTCTGGATGTCATGTGAGGTTGTCATAAAATGCATATCTAAAAATCAATGTGTCAAAAGATTTAAAATAATTTATACATATCTATAAGATACATAAGTTTGCACAAACTTAATTTTATGTACAAAAGTAAGTACGACAACAAAATTTGGAATTGCACATTGATTGCATGATCAATACCTTTCATTACTAATAGTACACAAGCTATAAAATCTCATGCTCAATTAGATTCTTAAACAATGTTGAATTATACAATCTCATGCACAAGTAGATCCCCAAGATAACAATGACTCAAATGGAAGATGTGTTTAAATTGTCCATACTAATGAAAAAAATAAGGCTTCTCTATTRTCTAGGACCAAGGTTGCAACCCTTTAATTAAATTGTCACTAACAATTACAACTAGTAAACCCATAATATTAGTCACCAAGGAGGACACAATGCACCCTTACCAAAAATTGTCATATTGACTCTGATGGCAAAGAAAGCCAAAAAGTCTTAATTTTTTTTATTAGAGGTCAGTTTTGGCAGTTGGTTGTTGTGACTCTATTAGAGTGTGGCAGTCGTTGTTATACTTTGAACCCACCTTGAGATGATGGTGTTAGACTTCGAAGATAACTGATAATCTACAAGTAAAGTGAATATACTTGGAGGGCGATCCATGGGTGACGACAGTGACACCAAKCGGGAGCCTAAGAGTGGAAATATGAGTGATCGAATCACTATCTTGGAGACTACCATCGAGTAGATGACAAACACATTGTTCTAGCATTGTGAGAAGGTCGACCAAATGGAGACKGAGATGGATAAGATGAAGCTTGGGTTCAACAAAKCCATTTAGGAGCTCYAGTCAACTATAGMTTTGATGACTGWCACCTTGGCAAATGGCATTGAGAGGAGACTCAAGGAAATGGAGAACTTACTTTCCACAATCACACAGAGGTTGAAGGACCAAGATGACACCATCACATTGCTAAAACGATATTTTGTTAATCGACAGAGCTCTAATTTCATGCCGATGAGAATCAATATAAAGGAACCGAAGCCATATGATGGAACTCACAATGCTAATTTGTTGGGAAACTTATGTTGGGAAATTTAATAGTACTTGGAGTAGTTGAACAAAAGTTTGAATAAATATAAGGTGAACCCTACAACAATGTTCTTGACAAGAATTGCTAAGATTTGGTGGAGTAACCAAGTAGAAGACTTCGCAGCTGGGAGAATCATTGAGAAGATATAAAACTAGGCAAAGATAAAGGAAACCTTGAAGGAACAGTTTAGTCTGGGGAACCAAGCATGGATCACAAGGAATCAATTGTTGGCTCTCAAGCATACTAGTAAGATCCAAGCATACATCAAGGATTTCATAGGGCTCATGTTCAATATCAAAGACATGTCAGAAGAGGATAGAATTTTCCACTTCATGAATCATTTTCAACTGTGGAAGTAGAGTGAGTCGCGATGACAGAATGTGTAAACACTTGCAACAACGATCACCGCATTGGAAAAAATGTTGTACTTTCAAGGTGAACCAAAGACGGGTTCTAGGAACAATGAGGACATCCAAAGTGAGAAGAAACCGCAAGGGAAGGGGAGGAGGAAAGAAAAAGGAAAATCAAAGACGTCCAAGGGCGGAAAAGACAATGTGAAGCAAACAGATGCGAAGAAAGAGAAAAAATCGATTTCATGTTGGATTTGTGCCAAGGAGCACTATGCGAAGAATTTTCCTTGAAACAGAAGATGAATTATTTGGAGAAGGTAGACAAACCATCTGTTGGAGTCTTGCAAGTATTTAATGTTGTCATGGATGATGAATCCACAGAGAGCCAAGAGAAAGACGAGATGAAACTTTGGTATGTGCAGACTGAATTCAATGGGAATTTAGTATTAGCCATGCTGGAGAATGTGGTGACTCATAATTTCTTGAGGGAATACATGGTGTGAAGGCTTGGGTTGCATATTGAACTAACACAAACAACCTTCAAGACAATCAATGTAGGCATCGAGAGAGTCACTAGTGTGACCAAGGACATCTCGTTGAAGCATGGTGACTGGTGTGGAAATACGAGTTTCATCGTCGCTCGTATGGAATATTTTGAAGTTGTGTTGGACAAGAGTTCATGAGGAAGGAAAAGGAAACATCAATTCCTCACATGAAAAGTTTGGCCACTTTCTTAGGAAATACTCCATGTTTGATTCCTACCATAAGGAGGAAGGAAGAAAGAACACAAATGTCTTCCTTGCAGATGGTTGTTATGGACATATAGAGAAAAAAATGTTATGGGGATGAACTTGGATGATGTGGAATGATGGTTGGACAGTCTAATGCAGAAAATGGAAGGAAGCTCACACTACAAGGAAAACACCCTATAACAAAGTTTTTTTCGGAAGCCCCTATAAAAATAGCCCAAAAATCCATTTGTAGTGAAGGTCTCTGGTAGAGGTGTGTAGGAATATGTTTTAGTGGATTTTTTTTTAACAATGTGTTAATAAGACTATACCTCACCGGTGCGCCACAAGAAATCAATGCAATGGTGATAATAGAAAATGGTGCAGCATTGCAGAGTTATTTAAAAAAATAAAACAGTGCACATCATATAAAAGAAGCTCACAAGCACCAATGCGCAACAAACAGGTGTACCATCTTCGCGTTTTTCCTTTTAAAAAATCATACCAGTGTATTGTTTTCCATTGGGTGCAGTGGTGTGTTCCAAACTAGTGCACTGTCGCAAGTTTTTTTTTTAAATAATAGTGTGTTATTTGCAACAATGTGCCACCAAAAATCAACGCACTAGTGCGAATAGAAAATTGTGCATGGTTGCATGTTTATTTAAAAAAAATATAAAAACAATGATGCACATCATCTAAAATAATCTCACGAGCACTGGTACACAAGAAAAAGGCACATCGGTGCACAAAAAAGATATGCATAGTATACATTTTTTTTAAAGCATATTGGTGCACCTTTGTACTCTTTTTGCACCGGTGTTTTCCATATGGTGCACCATCAGATGGTTTTTTAAAAATAACAGTGTGTTTTTTACAGCAGTGACACCAGTGTGCTTAATGTGAGCACACCAGAATAGGGGTAAATAAAAAAAAACCGATGGTAAAAAACCATTTTTACCATTTCTAGTGCATAGAATCTCTTAAGCCCCGGTGCCACCTTCGCCCAACTGAAGCACACTGGCATCAGTACTTTCATTGCTTACTTTGTTTTCGTTCGGTGATCAGTTCGTGGGATTCCAATTTTTCCATACGGTGGGAAAATTTCATTTTTTTTACTACATCCCAACCATGCCTCCTCGATGAGAAAATGTCTGGGTAAATTCCTTATTTCATTGTACATTGTATTTTTATTGGATTAAATTGTGAAATTGAGTAAAATTTGCATTGTTTTTCAATTTATTTTTTTTCTACGTGGTGTGTTCAAGTTGCTCGGCTCGCACCGCTCACGGTGCACCCTGTAAATTTTACGGGGCGCACCGAAAACATATAGGTCATTTTTATCGGCACGTAGTACATAACAAAAAAATATGGTGACATTTTGTTTATGGATTTGGAATGGATTGGATATGAGGGAGATGTCTCAACCGACCATCCCCCTTCACCTTCAAACTAGATGCAACATGTTTGCTCATTTAATCAGTGGGGGTAAGTGAGGCCAATGGGGTTCCTTCAAGAGGTGCCTTGTGAGAAATGTTGAGATCACAATGGGTGACTTGACATACTAAAGTAAATGAAGAGTTTTGAATGTGATGACTTTGCAGACAAAAACAAGTGTTTGAATGTGAATATGTGAGTTCTTGAGACATAGGCGTGATGATTGGATTAACTACCCAATCAACCGAAGTCACAAGGGGATCTAATGCACAGAATCATGGGTAGACAAACCAAAGTATGGAAGCAATATAAGTCGAAGAGAAGAGACACTTCATAAACTCATGAAACTTCCTAAGGGGGGTTTCCTTGATGACAACGGTTGAGGAAGCAACAATCGTTGGGTGGTGAAAAGATCCAGAGATGAGCAGAGACACTTTGGAAGTTGACGGATGTTGTCAAGAATGACAATGAATTGGAGTGGGGGAGGATGTAAGGGTCTCCCACGACATCCACTGAGTGTGCACTCTCCTTGGGAATATTCAACAACAGAATGAATGAAGAGCACAAGGAGGAACTGATTGTTTGGTCAGATGAAGATGTTTGTGTGTGAGAAGGAAAACCTTGGGGTATGATGGTGGCATGCACACCCAAGCGGGAACACACCCTTATTTCCTTGCGATGGTCGACAAAGACTTGGGTTATTTTTGGGAAAGGGTAGGGCAACTTGGGAGCTCACCCAAGGAGTGGACATGTCTACCCTTAGTAGCATGGGTGTGCTGGATAATTTGAATGACTCCATCGACAAACCCATGAAGAGATGTGACAATCGAAACAAGGAAGAGCATAAGGTAATGGGTGTGCACCCAAGGATGGGGCACGTCGGTCCAAGAGATGAATGATTGATGGGCACACGAGCTTAGATGGGCGCCCTGGGTCCATAGAAGGGTGAAATGGTTGGTTTAGTGTGCAATTCATGAAGGGGTGCGATACATGCAAGAGATCCATCATTTCACACAAGAGACCCTTGGAGCTCTTATAAAATCAAGCGTGCACAACCAAAGAGAGAATACGAGCATTTTTGGCAAGATATATGGATGCAAGTATGAGGAAACAAACTGAGGGAAATTTTACAAAAATGGAAGGATACTTAGAAGGTTTTGGGGAAGTCTCAAAACATAGATCTGTGGAGGCATGTGTGGGGAAGAACCAAAATTTGTGTTAGCTTGATGAAAGTTTGTGGAAACAAAATGAAAACAAGTCTGTGGTTGTGGGAACATCTGAAGTGCATCGCAGGGACTTGCCAAGACGGTTGCAACAAAGAGTCTTGTGGTGATGAATCTATTCTTGAGTGTCTTGGTGAGGTGAGGCGAGTCGTTTGACTCTGCCCTATTGTAAACCGAGCCGGTAGTGCTAATTTGTAATTGTTTTGCAATAACAAAGACTTATTCAGGTGTTAGGCAGGGTTTGTGCCACCCAAACTATTTTTGTTTTGTCTTTGTTTTTTCTCCGTAGTTTTTCTCTTGATTTCTCATATTCATGGATGAATGCTTAGATAGGACTAAGTGTTAAATTTTGTTAACAAATTGTGTAAGTAAACAAGAATTGCACTAGAGTATGAATGTGACTCGTTGGTAGCCTAGAACATAGTATATTTATGCTCTAGGTGAAGAGGCATAGTCTCGATGAAGTATTCTTAGTGTGCGAAGAACCCAAGTAAGAACCATTGCGGTACCGAATGCTCTTAGAAGACTAATTATTGCAAGATTCATCCAAATGTCTTATGGGGTTGTGAAAAAATGCATATGTAAAAATCAATGTGTCTAATTATTTCAAATAGTTACGTTGATAGGCATACACCTATTGGAAATGGGCACAATTAATGACCTTTTAATCTAAAACCCTAATCTGATGTCTAGGAGTTGAATATGTTGGCATATTCTTCATGGTCCTCCCAAATAAATGAATGAGATTTACTATTCATAACTTCCTTGCATTTATGAATGCATCCATTAACTTGTTTACTTTTTAACACTTACCTAATCATATTAAAAAATTATTGTAGCACTATATGATTTCCTTGTTTAGAGGATTAAGCTTTCTGCAAGATTTTAATAGGCATTACTCATTGCCAGGGATTGCAAAGTTTGAATGATTAACGTACACTAACTCAAATTCATTACTAGGGATTACACATATCAATTGCTTATTTTGAATTTTTCCAATTTATTTTATGTTAGATATGCGCCTCATTACATTGGAGGCAGGAATGATACTCCTCATTATATTAGATGTAGACCATGTTTTCCAATTTAAATGTATGGGAGACAGGAACTTCATATACCTGATGTTTTCCAATTTAAATGTATGGGAGATAGAAGCATTTGCCAATTCAAATTTATTTAAATTTATGGGATTCCAGGTTTTCCATATTGGGTGCGTGCATATACATGAGGCAGACCATGTTTTCCAATTTAAATTTATGGGAGACATGAACATTTTCCAATTTAAAGTTATTTAAATTTATGGGATTCCACTTTTTCCATATTGGATGCACTCCCACGTTTTACAATTTTTATCATTTCATACTATGGCCTTCCTTCATATACCTGAAAGTATAGTATGAATATCAATGTTCTAGAGGAATAGTAGATGGATTATATGCATTTTTAGAACAATCAATAGAACCATTAGTGTTTTGATTGGTTTGGAGAAAAAGAGATAGAACAACGTATCAAATTGGGAAAAGGGTTTCAAATAAAAGCATCAAGAAAGATGAGGTAACATATTAAAATTTATGCAATTATTTTCCTTCAATTATAATTTCCATATTATTTTAGTTTCCTTCAATTATAATTTCCATATTATTTCAGTTTCCTTCAATTATAATTTCCATATTATTTGAGATACTATGATAAATTTAGGTTTTAAGTTTTCCATGCATGCTGGTGGGGATAGTGTGGTCTTAACCTGGCGTTTGGTGTTTTGTTAGTGTTTTTATTATGTTATAATAACTCTATATGGACACTATTTTCTTTTAAAAAATCCAACCCCCATTTGAAGATGTTGGACGATGTGAGAGGAAGTTCAGAGACTATAAGGGCTTATGGAGGAGAGGGTTAGGCCAAGAAATCAATACGCTACATAAATCTATCACCAACCCATCGTTCAAGTAAAGATTGGTTTCTTTGTTAATTCATCATTTTATTCATTCCTAGGTTTATAACACATACTTTTCTTAGCATTATCCCTACTTTTCTTAGCATTATCCCTGCAAAACCATACACACATTTGAAATGATGGGCTCATTTTATTGCGCATTGCAGCTATCCTTTCACTCTGAATGAATCGAGGGTGTTTACATTCCACTCAGGATGAAGGAGTCATCAAATCTGCCATTCAAGGTCAGATATGCATGCATCTCAATCTGTATTTTACTTAAATTTGCTTGTTCGACAACTACAACAATCTATTCACTCTAGCTAATAACGCTAGACTTTGATGATTTCAACATATTGATTCAAGTAATGTTATTTTTGTACTAAGAGAATGGAAAATGTTTTTCAGTGTAGCCCATGTCTAAGGATATTTTAAAGAAAAATCTAAAGTCTTAATATTTATAATAAATAGTTTAAGTTATTAATTTAAATTAGCATAATTTCTAGCATAAGTTCATCTTACTTTAAGTTCATCTTCATTTAAATATATTATGCATTCAATTTTTTGCAATATTTTATACATTAAATTTATATCAAACAACGAGTTTCAAATCTCCTATTATATCAAATTGTTGTTAAATCTTTGTGCTATGAATTCTATCTTTAAAGGATTTCCATTTTCACAACATTCTAATAAACATCCATTGCAATTAACAAAATTTTGCATACTTACCCGATCTTTGCATACTATGGGATAAGTTGGGGAATTTGTATCAATCAAAGTCTTTAGTAAACAAGTTGTTTCTTCGAAAGAAGCTATATCATCTTAGGATGGAAGATGGAGATTCTGTGACAGAACATCTAAATGCCTTTAATACTCTGGTAAGTCAACTTGGATCTGTTAATATTACAATTGCAGAAGAATATAAGTGTATTACTTTGTTATGTTCTTTTCCAGACTCTTGGGATAATATGGTTGTAGAAATAGGTAGTACCACTCAACCTACATTGAAGTATGAGGATGTAATTTCATCCTTGTTATCTAAAGAGACGAGGCGGAAAAGCATGGATAGTCATAGCACATATGCTTTATTTATAAGAGGTCTTCCCTAAGACAGGAATCCTGGTAAGCCTTCAGGGTGGAGATATAAATCTACAGGTAGATCTAAGTCTCCAGGAAAATCTTTGAGGAAATGTTGGAAGTGTGGTAAAACAGGGCATTATAAGAAAGATTACAAGTCTAAGAAGGTTGAACAAACAAAGGGATCTGATAGTACCTCTTTCACAGAGGCAAAAACCTCTACTGAAGAAGGAGGTGATGTTTACCTGGCATCTACAAGTACACATGTAGACCTTGATGTATGGTTGATCAACTCAGGTGCACCATACCATATGACTCCTCATAGGAAGTGGTTCTCTGAATATGAAAAATATGATGGTGGTGATGTATTCCTAGGAGATGACTCAAGAGAAAAAATCTTGGGACGTGGAAGATTTAAGTTGCTACAAAAAGATTGAAGGATTAGAACTCTCCTTGGGGTTATTCACATTCCAAAAATAGCCAGGATCTTAATATATGTAAGCAATATGGAAGATGCAGAAGTGGATATTGTATTTGGAAAGGGCATTTGCAAGATGGTATGAGGAGCAATGGTGTTGATGAGGGGAGTTCGGTGTGGAACTCTATACAAGTTGTTGGGAAGAACTTATACTAATGGGTGTAACAGTTATGTTGTCCTTGAACAGACAATTAATGAAGACAAGACCAACACCATCCATGAAAAGAAGACCATGTTGTGGCATCAAAGACTAGGGCATATTGGAGAAAAGGGCCTTCGAACACTACACGGTAAAGGAATGGTTGATGGTATGTCTAATTTCAGTCTGGATTTTGATTTATGTGAACATTTCATATATGGTAAATAGAATCGATGATGCAGCCCACGGTTCTCCTCCTGACAACCTATCACCCCACAGGGTCTTCTCAAGCTAACCTCCTGCTCACAGGATCTTTCAATTTCTCCTTTCTGCTGAACCGAATTAGCTCCTTAGATTCCCTTGGGAATCACTGTCAAAACACGACCGAATCCACAGGTCCTTTCTTCCTTCCTTCACGGCCTCTGATTAAACCGTGAACATTTTCCCCGCAGGAAACTGTTCTCGGGTGTCGGGGTTTCAGACTTTCCTACGTCATGAACCTCAGTCCTTGTGAATCCCCAATCACTGATGAGCTCTCGGCTCCTATGCGCTAGCCCTCCTAGCTAATCTTCCGCCATATGACCACTATTTCCGGGTCCATGGCCTTACCTCCCTTGCGACCTCGCGACTCGCTACTCGTGATACCAAACTTTTGGTTCTCCAACCTTCGATATCCGAGGTACCAAAACTCTGATGCGAACGTGTGACATGAACCNCACACCCAACACTTCCCTTGGGACTTTCGTGCTATCGCTACCTCGCCCCCTTGCGACTTTGCTACTCGCAAGGTTGTATAACTTCCCCGTTAACTGCCAAGGTCCGAGGTGTCGAAACTTGCAACCTCGCGCCCTCGCGACTTTGCTTCCCAATACTTGGGCTCTCCACTTGCAAGGTCCCGAGTTCGCGAGATCCTTAGATCTCCGCCACCTATCCTTCCCAGATAAATGCCCCAGATCCTCTCACCACTTCGCTGCCCTCGCGCATCGCAAATTTTGCCGCTAATCTTTCATCTCTTCCACTTCCAAGCTTCCGAGTTGCGATATCTCATGATCTCTGCTACGCGTCCTCTCCAACGGATGGTCCAAATCTCTTTCGCTGGTTTGCCGCCTCGCGATTTTGAACAGCTTCTTCTTCCTCTTCCAACTTTCGATGCCCGATTCCCCGATGTGGGTGATCTCGTGACACTTGTCCGCTCCCCAATGAACGGTCCAGATCAAATCTCATTGATTCTCCGTCCCTGATGTTGAGGGAATCTCTCCTTTCTCACGAGGCTTATCTCCCTCGTAGCTTCTGCAGATCCGACGACAGTTGGGTATCTGCCCCAGATCTGATGACCTAGATCTATTCTCATTGTGCGCGCTCCATCGGCTGCTTCTTGGCCTTGAAACTAACGGCCCAGATTCTATCGACCGATCTGACGGTTGATGCTGCTCCTCCTGAGCTTCCTTCACACCTGCTCCTGCGCGTAACCTCTACGCAGCTTCTCCCGATTCAATGACTGTCAGGATTTCTAAGTGAGATCCGACGGCTCTCGGTCTCCTCCTCTTGTGCGCGCTTCTTGGATGCCTTCCTGGACGTGAATCTTCAACGGTCCGGATATCTTCTCCTACCAATCTGACGGCTGGTGCTACTCCCTCCTGAGCATTCACGTGCTTTCTTCATGACTTGGGAGAATTTCCAAGGTTCCAAAGGCCTCGACCTTTGTTTCCTTCCTCTGCGGGTTCTATAGCTTTGAACCTCATTGTGCGTTCTCCATGACACTATTCCTTATGATCTTTTCCCTCTCGAACCCTTAAAGGATTTCGACATCTGCGCTCCTGCGGAGTCTTCTCACGCACACGCTGGTGCTATCCCTCATGATCTCTCTTCCTCTGACTCCCCGAAGGATTCTCTTGACTCTTGCGCCTCTGCAGAGTCTTCACGCATCAAAGTGCTATCTCTTCTGAGCTTTTGGGATTGCTCAGACCCCTAAGGGATTTTGTTCTTCCTTCCTTCTCCCACATATGGAGAGTGAACTGGATGCCCTCCTGGATATCCTTCTGCTCAAACGACCCTCTCGTTGAGTCCTTATGGGTGTTCAGCAACCCGTGAAAGTCCCTTAGTGGAATCTTCCTTCAAGTAGTAGAACTCAAGGAGTTCTCTTCTCTTTTCTCTGTGCCTGTCTACACACTTCCTCGACACCCTCCTGGCAGAGTATCTTCTCTTCCACAGAACACTCCAACGATTTTGTCTCTTTGTATGCACCCTTCGCACCTGCTCAATGCCCACTTGGCAGAGCCTCTCAGAATCCTTAGTGATTCTGGTCTTCTCCGAACTCATAGCCGAGTTCTTTCTTCCAACACCTCGTGCTCACGCTCAATGCCCACTTGGAAGAGCTCTCACAGAATCCTCAGCGATTTTGTTCTTTAACTGTGTCTCAGATACACAACCTTGCCTCTAAGGTATTCAACGACCTTGAGGTCTTCCTCCTGAGTCGATGATTTCAGCTTCTGTGCCTCAGCACGTCTTTGTCTGACTCCTCAGAGTTCAGAAGTGCATCCTCTGTGCACGACTCTTAGAACCCTCAACGTTCTGTCACACCCTCCTGGTGTGAAGCCTCAAAGACCTTCAACCTGAAATCAAACAAACTCCTGCAGAATGCACAGCTACAGTATACATTCGCAGCATATATATGGAACACACACAGACATGCATATAAGACAGAATAATGCAGGAAAAACTTCTCTGGTTATATTAAAAATGGCAAATGCCTGTATTTTACAATGGTGTTCCTCGAGCTCTCCCAGCTCTTCTCCTACCTGACTAACTCAAAATGAGATTTGAAAAATCTCTTTTACCTGAGGGCTCATTGAGCGCTTCCCCCCAGGATTTACCTACTCTATTCAATTACATTCAATGGGTTGTCTAGTCCAGGATCTGGAACTAGATCTCAGCCACTCTTGGCATTAAATCCAATCCTATCTAATGCCTTCTCAAAGGCACGGCTTTCCCGGATCAACAACCTAAGCACATTTAATTACATTCATAACAAATTCAAATGAGGTTGCGCCTCTTTTTTTTCATATGAATGCATGCGCGCTGACGTGGCTGGCTTGGCTGGCTGCTACATGGAGAGATGCTTCTGCATCAATCGAGTAAGATTCCCATCTGGTGCTACAAGAGAAAAGGGGGTCTTAGAATTGATACAAGTGATGTGTTTGGACCTGTGCCTATTCCATCACTAGGTAAGTCTGTGTATTATGTTTCATTCATAGATGATTTATCAAGGTGCACATGGATTTATTTTCTTATAAAGAAATCTGATGTATTTGATAAATTTAAAGAGCTTAAGGCTCTAGTAGAAAATCAGACAGAGAAGAAAATAAAGGTATTGAGAACAGATAATGGTGGAGAATTATGTTGAAATGAATTCGAAGAATTCTGTAAGAAGTGTGGTATAGAAAGGCAGAAGACTTCTCCATACACTCCTTAGCAGAATGGAGTTGCAGAAAGGATGAACAAGACATTGATGGAAAAAGCAAGGAGCATGCTCAGCGTTGTCGAGTTAGGACAATAATTTTGGGCAAAGGTAGTGGGTATAGCATGTTACCTGGTCAATTGATTACCTTCATCAATGTTGGATGATAAAACTCCACACGAGGTATGGTCTGGAAATAAACCCTCTCTTCAACATCTTAGAGTGTTTGTTTGTGATGCGTATGTACATTTTCCAAAGGAAAATAGAAGTAAGCTAGATAAAAATGTTGAAAATTGTATCTTTATTGATTATAAAGATGGTGTGAAAGGTTATAAGCTTTGGAACCCAGAAACCAAGAAAATTGTTTACATTCAAGATGTTGTTTTCAGAGAGGTAAAAGATGTGTCCAAACAAGAATTCCTGCCAATGTAATATGAACCTGAGAGAATAGAGCTTGAGTTGGATGATGCAAAATATAAATCATCTGAAGAAGAGGAAGCAAAAGAAGAAGAAGAAGAACTCCATACCCCAACATTGAGGAGATCAGTGAGAGATAGAAGGCAACCAAAAAGGTATAGTCCACCTCATTTTTGTTCCAATTTTGCTTTATCTATTACTAATGATGATCCCAGAACTGTCAGGGAATCAGTGAATTCAGAGGATAGTAAACTCTGGAAGAAGGCCATGGTTGAAGAAATGGATGTCTAGGATAAGAATGAGGCATGGGATATAGTTGATTTGTCAGCTGGAAGAAAATTGGTTGGTAGAAAATGGTTGTTCAAGAAGAAGTTTAATGCACAAGGTAAAGTGGAGAAATGCAAAGCTCGGTTAGTAGAAAAAGGTTATTCCCAGGTAGAGGGAATTGACTTTGGTGAGATTTTTTCTCCTGTTGCTAAGTTAACTTCTATTAATTTATTTTATATATTGTTGTTGCTTTTGATCTTGAAGTGGAACAGATGGATGTGAAGACATCATTCCTACATGGGGATCTGGAAGAAGAAATCTACATGAAGCAACCAGAAGGCTTTGTAGTGAAGGGAAATAA
>SNQJ01S0042718.1:38724-50746 GCA_010110895.2 Picea sitchensis
TCTGATTCAAAGTGCTATTTCTGTTGCTATTTCGTATATCATTTCTGTGTATTGTGAAGATTATGCTGGATATTTTACTGTTATTTTGTCATTTCTAGCATTTCGTTTCTGTTCTGCATATTTTATATATCTGGTATCTTGCACCCGAAGTGGATCTCGATCGTTGATTGTGAGAGAAGACGAGGACCATTGATCCGGTCCTGGCTGAACTTTTTGAAGTCCTGAAGCTCTGGACAAGAGCTTTTTCAGCTAAGCGCGAGGTCATGGTCATGGTCATCTACAGATTGAGATCTGAGGGAACGAGGGATAAGGGTCGAATTAGTTTTCTTCAAGACACAAAAGTGATAAGGAAGGATTTAGTCGTGGTCACCTGAGAGGGTGGTTTGAAGGAATCACCTACGCATGATGAGATTCTGTGTCGACCAAGGATAATAGGAAACTGTTATTTTCAAAGTATGGGGATATGATCTCCATGAAAAAAAAAAACAGAGACCTGTAGCATGATTTGGCAATTTTGTTTATCATATGCATTATTCTAACAAAATGGTCGCTTGCACATTTTGCAGAATTAAGGGGTTTAAACACATCAACTCAAGATGTGTATTGAGGAAATGGAAGAAGGTGAGGGAGCCTCTAGTCATGATAAGGAGGAAGAAGGCCAGAATACCAGAGTTGGAAATGCAGAGGCAGATTCCAATGGAAGCAAGGGAAAAGGAGAGAAGGAAATGTTAATAGAAATGGTAAGAATCCTGAAGATGGAAGTGCAGAGCTACAAAGTAGACAACGAGAGACTAATGAGAGAGAAAATTTAGATAAATTCTTGAGTGTTGCAGATCCGAAATTAGTTGTAGAGACAAATAACGAAGGGATCAAACTCAATACAAGACGAAGAAGGTAGGTGCCATGAAATAAGGGATGATCGTGGAAGAGATGGTTATTCCAGAAGTGCTAAAAAACCTCATGGAGACCACTCACCTCCTTACTTAGAAAGAAAATTTTATGCATCGAAAAATCCCATAAGCAGTCCAGAGGTGTCTCCTGTCAGACACCAAAGAAGGAAATAAGAAGTAGATAGTTTGCAAGGAGATATGAGGAAGATCAAGCCACCTTCCTTTGAGGGTGAAAGAGAAATGGAATATGATGTTGAAGCATGGTTCCTTGGGATTAGGAGATATTTTCGGTTGCATAACTATTCGTCCAACCTGGAAGCTAGGATTCCCACTTACCATTTACACAGGAAAGTTGCAATGTGGTGGGACCAACTGAAGCAAGTGGAACATGTTAGTGAAAGTAGGATCACTNTTCAAGAAGTACTTCCAGAAGGAGTACCTCTCAGAGCATTTCTATGACAAGAAAATGCAAGAGTTCTTTGAACTCGGGTTGGGAAGCATGACTATGGCAGAATACGAGAAGAAGTTCTTGGGATTGTTAAAGTATGTTCGGTTCATTGGTGATGAGAAAGTGAAAATACAAATATTTCTAAGTGGACTGCCAGCATTTTAAAAGGACAATATCAAACATGATGAGCCCAAGACCTTGATTGAGTCCATAAGGAAGGATAAATACATGTATGAGCAAGGCCAGGGAAGAGAATCTCTGCAGAAATCTTGGAAGGACAAGAAGAATGTGAATTCTGATCAGAGGAGGAAAGGATTCAAACCTCCCTTCAATAGGAATGAGCCTAATAGAAATCATCAAGATCAGTATCCTAAGAGAGATTTCAAGAAAGAATATTCCTTGGGAAAAAGGGGAAGAACTCCAATCCAATGCTAGGGATGTGAGGAAGATCACCTGTACAAGGATTGCCCACACAGAAAAGACAGAGTGAAGACTTTGCACAACATCCAAGAGGGTACAAAATTCAAAGATATGGGAAGAATATATGCATATTTAAATGATCGACAATCAGAGAACCAGTCCAATATGATCGAGGTGGAAGGTAAGATCATAAATAAACCTGTTTCTATTTTGAATGATTCAGGAGAAATTCATTGCTACATTGATTCTAAGATATTGGATAGATTACATTTGGAGAAAAGTAAACTTGGAAAATCAAGTTTGGTTCAATTAGCCACTGGAACCAAAAGAAGAGTCCATGATATGGTCAGAAGTTGTTCCATAAGTCTTAATGGCTTGAATACTAGTATTGATCTAAATATCATACCATTGGGGTCTTCTGATATTCTAAATGGAATAGATTTGTTGGACAAGCATCATGATGTCCTATATTTCCATAACAAGACATTTACATGTTTGGATGGAAATGGAAAACAAAGCACTGTGAAAGGATTTCCAAGACCCATCTCTGTAAGGGATATTTCATCCTTACAACTAAAAAGATGTTTTACGAAAGGATGTCAATTTTATATAGCTCATGTGGAAGAGATAGAAAATACAAAGGGGCCAAGCCTTGAAGATTTCTTGGTACTACAGGAATTTGAATATGTATTCCAAGAAATACCTGGATTGCCACCAAGAAGGGAGATATATTTCTCAATTGATTTAGTGCTAGGAGCTGTCGTGGTGTCAAAAACACCTTACAAAATGAGCACACCAAAGTTAAAAGAATTACAAATGCAGTTGGAGGAATTGTTGAAGAAAGGGTACATATGTCCAAGTGTTTCACCTTGGGGAGCACCAGTACTTTTTGTCAAAAAGAAGGATGGAACCTTGAGGTTGTGTATTGACTTCCGACAACTGAACAAGTACACTATAAATAACAAGTATCCTCTACCCCGAATTGATGACCTCTTTGATCAGCTAAGAGGAGCAAAGATATTTTCAAAAATTGACCGGAGGGAAGGATACCATCAGGTGAGAATCAAGGAGGAAGACATTCATAAGACATCCTTTTGGACCAGGTATGGGCATTATGAATTTGTAGTGGTGCCATTTGGACTGACCAATGCACCAGTTGTATTGATGTGCTTAATGAATGACACATTCAAGAATTATTTGGATAATTTTGTCATAGTATTCCTGGATGACATACTTATCTATTCTAAGTCTGAAGAGGAGCATGAACATCAATTAAGACTAGTATTGAAAGTACTGAGAGAACATCAGTCGTATGCCAAGTTGAGTAAGTGTTATTTTTATCAAAAGCAGATCCATTACTTGGGACAGATTATTTCAGAGGAGGGCATAGCAATAGATCTAGAGAAAATCAAATCCATTAGAGGATGGACAACACCTAGAAATGTGTCAGGCGTGAGATATTTTATGGGATTAGTTGGCTACTAAAGAAGGTTCAAAGTAGGGTTCTCTAAGATTTCTCATCCCATCACTTCTTTGCAAAAGAAGGGAACTAAATTTGAATGGACACTCAAGTGTGAAAATAATTTTAACATGTTGAAGGAATTACTTACTAGTGCACATGTGTTGAAGATTGTTGACCCAAATGACAGTTTTGTGGTATACACAGACACATGTAAGGAAGGACTTGGGGGAGTCCTCGCGCAAAATGGACATGTCATTGGATATGATTCCATAAAGCTTAAGGAACTATGCCACCCATGACTTGGAAATTACTGCCATTTTTCACGCCTTGACGATGTGGAGGCATTATCTCATGGGGAAGAAATTTGAATTAAGGACAAAGCACATTAGCCTGAAGTATCTTTTTGAACAGCCAACCTTCAATGACAAGAAAACAAAATGGTTGTAATTTCTAAGTGAATATGACTTCAATATCAAGCATATCAAGGGAAAGGAGAATAAAGTTGTTGATGCACTTAGTAGAAGAGTGAATCTCATGCATGCTACTATTGTCAGTATGCATCAGTCAGACTTGAAGAGAAGAATTTTAGATGGTATTGTTATAGACCAGTATTACCTAAAAGTAAAGGAAAACTTACAACAAGGAGATGTACAACAGAAAATAAAGGAGTATGAGATAAAGGAAGATAAACTACTCATGCATAAAAATAGAATATGTGTTCCTAGTTCTGGAGAACTAAGGAATTTGGTACTGAAGGAAATGCATGATGTTCCTTATGTTGGACATCCCGGTTACCAAAAAATAATTACAGCAGTAAGAAGCTAGTTCTTTTGGCTGGGAATGAAGATGGATGTTGTTGATTACATCACTCGATGTATGGAATGTCAGAAGGTGAAGGCGGAGCATAGGTACCCAGCAGGTTTGTTGTAGCCATTGCCAATCCCAAAGAAGAAATGGGAAGTGATCACCATGGATTTCATCATAGGATTACCCAGAACGAATAAGAAACATGATTCAATCTTGGTGGTGGTTGACAAATTAACCAAGGTTGCTCATTTTGTGCTTATGAGTACAATGCATACAATGGCTAATATTGCATAAATTTTCATGAAGGAAATTTCTAGGTTGCATGGGATACCTAGGACAATTGTCTCAGACAAAGATACAAAGTTTACCTCCAATTTTTGGAGGGGATTGTTTAAAGGATTTGGCACAAATCTAAACTTTATCACAAGATATCATCCCCAAACATATGGGAAAACAGAGAGAGTCAATCAAATAATTGAAGATATGTTGAGAATGTATGTGATGGATAAGCCATCTAAGTGGGAAAATTACTTACACTTGGTTGAGTTTTCATATAATAATGGGTATCAAGATTCATTGAGAATGAGCCCATTTGAAGCCTTGTACGGTAAGAAATGCAATACTCCAGTAAGTTGGGACAACCCAGTAGATAAAGTGGTACTTGGGTCAGAGTCTCTCAAGGACATGCAAGACCAGGTGGTTAAGATCAAGCATAATTTAAAGGCAACTCAGGATAGACAGAAAGTTTATGCAGACAAGAACAGGATAGCTAGAGAGTTTAAAGTAGGGGAGCATGTACTTTTGAAAGTGAAGCCCAAGAAAATCTCATTGAAATTGGGTAGTTGTACAAAGATGGCAGCCATATTCTGTGGTCCATTCGAAATATTAGACATAATAGGGCCAGTTGCATACATGCTTGCATTGTCTGCTTCCATGAATGTGCATAATGTATTTCATGTATCTTTACTAAATAAATATGTACATGACCCTAACCATGTTATTGATTGGAATCTGATTCAGGTATAAACAAAGGGAGACTTTCAAGCTCAGCCAATACGGGTATTGGAAAGAAAGGTAAAAATGCTCTGAAATCTTGTTATAGAGCTAGTAAAAGTTCAGTGGACCTGCTACGGTCTTGAAGATGTTACATGGGAGCATGAAGAACCATGTAGCCAGAGTACCCATTGCTTTTTGAATAAATTTGAGATTTTGATCTCTGTTTTGTATATGCACTAAGGATAGTGCCAAAATCAGAGGGAGGGGATGTAACACCCCAAGTTTTGGACCCCCATTTTAAATAATGTATTGTTACAATGCTGAGAGGCCAAAGTGACCAAAAAATTATTAAAAAGGTCAGTGTGCCCAAGAGATGTAATGTTTTTATCATTATTAATAATAAATACAAGGCTAGTTGCTAGATGGAGAAGGACTAGAGTTATAGGGGGCTATGATTCCATAAGAGAGGGGGCTTGAGGGGCTAAGTGTTTATTCCTATTTTAATTACCCTTTTTGTCTAAGGGAGGGTATCGGTTACGTGAGTTTCTTTGGGAAGTCCATGAGGTTCTTTATTTCCCCATGAAGTTACTTAAACCCACCTCGGGTATGATGAGGGGGTTCGACTGATGGCTTGTTCCCTGATTTCCTATACGTTCCTTCATTTTCCCTCATGCACTTCCATGCATGCACTTACCCATTCATTTATCCAACCTCACATGCGTCTTGTCTTGGGAAGGGAACCGAACTGCTGAAGAATTAGCCACGGGATAGTTGGATGTAATGGTCGTTGGTGCAATCCATCTATGACATGGGTCCTGCATGTCTAAGATGCGTTGTCCTATGACCTATTTTGCTGAAAGCTGTGAGTCCTGATAGTTCCATCTTTGAGTTTTTCGGACCAGTTGTGCTGGAGGCCCAAAAATAAAGGAGAATGACTGCCTGAGGGAATACATGGCAGAGAAGGGTGGAGGTCCATTCTCTTGGGGAAGTGCAAGCTGGGTACAAGAGAGTTGGGTACTTGGATTGTTGTGGGTGTTGGGAAAGCTGTGAGAGCTTGAGACTTGACTGGTTTGGTAACCCAAGTAACACTCTAGAATCGTCCTTGTGGATTCATAGCCCTGACTCGAGGGTGACATCGTTGTTGAGATTTGGAGCAGTAGTGTCTATGGTTGGGTGGAACGTCCTTGGTCTACAGTTAGTTGGTGTCACCTTTTTATAAAGATAAGTGCTCTCTATTGTGATATTATTATATGTGTATGAATGTATTTTCTTCTTTATATTTAATTATCGTTTAATTGAATCTTTAAACTATGCATGCTTGTTGACTATTGTTGTGCATGTCGTTAAAGTATTTTCTTTTATGCATCCTTAAATTTTAAAAAGGTATCGTAAGAGAAAGAAGTCCAAGGGCGGGCTTGAAGGTAGCATGCCTTGACCTGTGGGTGGTTGGGGATGTTACAAAAGGAATGGTAGAGTGTTGAGATCAAATTCATTATTACCCACAACCTTGGTGATGGTGTAAGCCCCATAGCAAAGTGGGCAGAGCTTTAGATGGGGCCTTGTAAGATGCTCCTTCTGCAAGTGTAACCAGGCCTTGTCTCCAACCTAGAACTGGTGTGAGACCCTGTTTTAATCATGGTGTTGCTTGTACTTAGCATTGGATTTATGAAAAATATCATGGACCTGTTGGAAGATGTGTTAAATCCACTCAATGAATCTAGTGTCTTTGTTTGTCTCAGAATGAACATGGGAAATTATGTCTGTGTAGTTTCCAGAGCTAATGCAACATCAATGGGACCCAAGGGTTGGAATCCTAGTCCCACCTGAAATGGGCTATGGTTGGTGGAGCTTTGGAGAGCCCTGTTGTAACTTCATTGAACATAGAGGAGACTCTCATCCCATTTACGGGGTTACTTAGAGTGGTACATGTGGAGGATGTGCACAATCATCTGACTGACGACCTATGTTTGGTCATTTGTTTGGGGGTGGAAAGTGTTGTTTCTGAGATTAATCCTAAGGCTCAAAGAGTGATGTCAGGCATCAGGAGTGTTTAAAGAAAATGTTTTAAATGAGTGTTTTTCCTAACTTTAGTTCTATAAGAAATTATCATTAAATGAAATTAATAACTGGACAGTACAAAGGTTCTATTTTTTTGTCTGAGTCAAAATTATAATGTCAAATGGTGTGAAATAAAGTTACAAAATTGTTAAACAAAGCTAGGCATCAATTGCAGATGAGTCTCACCTTGTTTGCAGTGGAAGAAAAGTAGAGAAGGAACCCTTGATCAAGATGTGAAATGCAGTAATTCACATAAAACACAGGTCTTGTTTTACTCACAGTAAATACAAAGGAAAAATTGTTTACCTAATGAATTTCTAGTATAATATGATCACAGTAGTTGTAATACTAAATTGAAATCAATCTCTTTTCAAGGAATTACATAAAGAAATTCACAGAAATGAAAATACAGAGGAAACACATAACTTAAATTGAATGAAAATTAGAATCTATGTTTGCACTTGTATTAATACTCAGAAAATAGATTTTCTCTATTACATCCAGCAAGAAGCAGCCCTCAATAGATCTTGAATATATGTACTTATACAAAATATTTCACAACTCAAAAACCCTTTCATTTCTTACAATCTTTAATTAAAAGTACAAACATCTGAATAAAAAAACAGCATGTAAATCTTGATGAGTTTCGTTGGCATTCTCCTCTGACTCTTCGTCTGCTGGCAGAAATGCCTCTTTTCCTTACTCCTTTGTGTCAGATACACATGTCATTGAGGCCACCTTAATTATTTGGCATATTGTCTTGTCCGTTTTGGTTTTGTTTCCATCTGTCCCTCCAAATACGTTCAACAAGGCAATGAATCACAGTTAAGATCACGGGGAATGGATAATCAGATGAATATAACTACATTGGATCGTCAAGGAATGGATAATCGGCATAGGAAAAAGTAACCATCTATGGAAATAATGATAGTGGAACAAGTGTATGATGATGAAGTAGAGATAAGTGGAGATTATAATGCAGGTGGATGAGATAAGTGGTTGTTGAAAGGTGAAATGTAGAGAGGGCAGAAGGAAAGGACATTGTGCACATTTTCTTACCTTATCCTAGCTATGATTGCTTTTCCATGTTCAATACATTGGGTGCATCTATCCAAAAATTCCACCACGAACCTTGATGGCTCAATTTTTTTCATTTACTTCGAAAGCGAATAATTTCCTTTCTATCTGAGGCATATTTGTTTGGATCCTTTTCACTTCATGAGTTGTGGATTAGAAATGTGAACTTGGATTCACTATCCATTTATTGATTTTAAGAAGATAAACCTGGCTCATTTCTTGAATGGCTTCTAGAGTTTCTTCTTTTCTCTTTCTAGAATTTTGTTGGTTCATTTCTATATCAATTTTACCCAGGGCTTCTAAGATATTACTTTCCTCAAGATCAATAATCCCTTTATTTAATGATGACAACGCTTCTAGACAAGCTTCTTTTATCTCTCTAGAAAATCTTTTGCTCTCTTCCATATTTGTTTCCCATACCTTTAGGACCATCTCAACTTTTAATTGTTCAGAATGAGAAAGAAGAGGAAAATCAGGGACATTGTCTTTCTGCATCAATATGAGGATTTCCTAAAGCTTAGAACGGGTTGAGAAAACCTCTTTTTACTTGACATAAATGTCCTTTAGAGAAAAGTATACTGCCTGATAGCACTTTTGGATGACATCTACCTTCAGATAAAGGTCTTGTTGGGCAGCTTCTAACTTCTCATTTATTTCCAACGCTTGATTTTGGAAGGTCGAGATGTTTATCGAGGTACCTTTGGTTAGGTCTAATCTGGCTTGCATATGTTCTATCAACTCGTCATGTTGAGTAACTAGAACTTTGGCTAGTCTGAAAATATTGGTGGAGCAGATTGAGGTTATCCTGAAGTTGTTTGATTTGTTAATGATAATTGGCCCTAATTTTCTTGAAATCCTGGTTCATTGTGTTTCTAATTGATCCAGGGGATCAAATTTTGCTCAAAATTCAAAGTTCTCGAAATCACTTCAAATCGAACAGGAGCGTAGGTCTCATCATCACAAACCTAATGCAACTCGTTTGGGTTCAAACAGACATCAAATGAGAGAGATATCGTGTTTTGTTCAAAACGACCAACAAGCAAAAAAAATTGTGTTGACTGTATAGTCCGTACAGTCCGTACAGATGCTGATGTGGTAGACCGTACAACACATGGCAGGGTCTTACGACACGTGGCAGAAAACCGTGTGGGTAGTTGGTAGTTGATGTGGAAGATATTGGTTGAGAGATGTGGACGAATAGTCTGTTGACACGTGGCATATTTTGTCCAATGATTTGGTGCCACGTGGCCCAGTCGTGGGCTGCCACGTGGCACCCTGTTATTGGTTGGTTGTGTAAAATTTATTTGGAGTCCACTGGACTCGATCCCGCGACCTCCACCTGCATGCAAAGTGTTACACATCGAAATTACTCACTTTGATAGTGTCTCAAGTGTCATCATTACAAAGGTCACAAGTGTCGCATTTTGCTCACAAGGTCGCAAGTGTCGCATGTTGCTCACAAGTGTCGCAAGTGTCAAAGAAAGCATGTTTCCATGATGCCTATGGCGTGCTTATAATGACATGAGAAGGACACTTGAAACACCTCAAACATTTGATTTGGAAGAGGAGAAATGAGTCAACAAGCTTGCAAACCTTTTGCCATCTGAAAGCACCTCAAAAACTGAGTTTTTGGAGGGGAGCGCTCCCCCTTACACTATCTCGGAGCGTCGGCGCTCCCCCTTACACTGTCAGGGAGCGTTATAAATCTCCCCTGGCCCTTTTGAGGGAGTGCTATATATTTTGAGAGCGATGGTGCCCCCCTAAAGCCTACTAGGGAGCGCTACAATGCTCGGATGGCCCTTTTGAGGGAGCGCTACCTATTTTGTGCAGTTGTTAAGTTATTGAGATGAATGGGGGAAGCATTTTTTCATTCTTGGAAGGCAGTTGGATTCGAATCCCTAGTCCAGCCATGATCCTAGGGCAGATCCTCAACTGAAGGAGGCAAATCCTCAACTTCCCCAAGGATATCTCAAGTGGTTAAAGCCTCTCCAAGGCTATATAAGCAANAGGACACTTGAAACACCTCAAACATTTGATTTGGAAGAGGAGAAATGAGTCAACAAGCTTGCAAACCTTTTGCCATCTGAAAGCACCTCAAAAACTGAGTTTTTGGAGGGGAGCGCTCCCCCTTACACTATCTCGGAGCGTCGGCGCTCCCCCTTACACTGTCAGGGAGCGTTATAAATCTCCCCTGGCCCTTTTGAGGGAGTGCTATATATTTTGAGAGCGATGGTGCCCCCCTAAAGCCTACTAGGGAGCGCTACAATGCTCGGATGGCCCTTTTGAGGGAGCGCTACCTATTTTGTGCAGTTGTTAAGTTATTGAGATGAATGGGGGAAGCATTTTTTCATTCTTGGAAGGCAGTTGGATTCGAATCCCTAGTCCAGCCATGATCCTAGGGCAGATCCTCAACTGAAGGAGGCAAATCCTCAACTTCCCCAAGGATATCTCAAGTGGTTAAAGCCTCTCCAAGGCTATATAAGCAAGTTTTCTAATATTGAAAGAGGACTGGAAATGGAGAATTACACCAAACTTATGATCTCATAAGTGGTGCTGGAACAAAGCTGATTGAGGAAGAATTGCTAGAATGAAACCTATGATCTCATAGGAAACACACAGTCGGCCAAAGGAGAGTTATCAGTGAAGTTGTTGTTATCCAAGTTGTGGATCTTTCAAGCAAGGGTTAGACGAAGGGGACTTGACAAAGTTGTCGCATTCGCATCTACGATTGTAAGTATTGTTGTCATTATTCTCATTAATATGACACGCTTGGCCTGTTTCTTTCTAGTTTGTGTTTAATGTTACATAAACTTATCATTGATAGATAGATCTATTTTCAAGCTAATATCAATAGAGTAGGAAGTGGTTGTATCTTGTTTGCCTGCAAAACTCAGCGAGGAGCGCAACTCGGAGCGTGCAGGGACAAACGTCGATAAAGAGGTACTTTTGTTCTCCTTCCTTCTCATGTGTTAGTTTAGATAGATTTGAAAGGAATTCAGTGTCCACGTTAAGCATTTTTTGTCTTAGAGTTAGGGTCAAACTCTTAGAGGCGATCTACCTGTCCATAGGGAGATTTTCCTACAACAGAAACTGGCGACTCCACTGGGGAGATAGCCTCAAATCGAAACTTCTTGTTTTGATTTCTCCTCATTGACCTAGTTCTACCCCTTGATTGTTTCATACCTGGTTCACTCCTGTTTTGATTGGTTTCATGAGCTAATTGGCTCCCTACCCCATCATACTCAGCTTAATTGTCGAAATTGGATTGCAATTTTTTGAATTTTTTTACATTTCCGGGAATTTTTGAACCTGGCGCCCCTGTCCCTATGTTAACAGAGCGCTGCCACTCCCTAATAGATTTGCACAGAGTGCTAGAATGCTCCTTTCCTTTGGCAATAGAGCGCCAGCCCTCTTTTGGCTAGTAAACCTCCCAGAATTGCTTTTTCTGGGTGTTGCCTCTGTGTCTCTCCTACTGCGTGACTCTGTGAGCCAATGCTTCTTCCCTTCCAGCCTTGAAATCTGTCTTTTTGAAGAATGAACATCTTACTATTTGGATTTTGTAGCCTTCTTCACTATTGTTATTGAGTTTTTCTATTGATTGGATTCGAAGACCCATGCATCATTTTTCTCTCTATTTAACTGACTAAAAACCCTGGTGAAGGTCATCAAAGGCCTACAGATATCTTTATCTTGATTTTAGTTGAGGTCATTGTTCTTCAACTTTTCTTTTTGGGTTTGAAGTTTGTTTTTTCTTTGATTGATTCTTTTCTTTCGCTTTTCGTTTTGATTGCAACGAAAGGGTGTATTGTTTGTATGACTTTTGCTTGTGCTAGTTTGATTTTCATTCGTACAAGACGATAATTA
>SNQJ01S0042718.1:50756-64374 GCA_010110895.2 Picea sitchensis
TGAGCCTCCTTTGATTGATGATCAAGGAGAGCATGTTCAGATTCCTTCTATAGATGATTTTTCCCCAAAATATCTTACAGAACTGCATGAAGACACAATCCTCGATAGGAGAATGAGAACTTCAAAATGAGGAAATGTGGAGTATCTTCAAGTTGGTCTTAAAGGTTCAAATCCAAGCAAAGCCAAGTGGATTGAGGTTAGAAAGGTGAGGGAACTATACCCTCATCTTCAGATAGACTGAAAATAGTCTTTTAGAGGTCCAAAAGCTTTCCAATGGGGAGGTGTGATCCAGGGGATCAAATTTTGCTCAAAATTCAAAGAGCTTGAAATAGCTTCAAATTGAACAAGAGCGTAGGTCTCATTGTCACAAACCCAATGCAACTCATTTGGGTTCAAACGGATGTCGGATGAGAGAGATATCACGTTCTATTCAAAACGACCAACAGGCAAAAAAAATTGTGCTGACTGTATAGTCTGTACAGTCCGTACGGATGCTGACGTGGTAGACCGTACGACACATGGCAGGGCCATACGACACGTGGCAGACAACCGTGGGGGCAGTTGGCATTTGACATGGCAGATATTGGTTGGCAGATGTGGACGAATAGTCTGCTAACACGTGGCATATTTTGTCCAATGGTTTGGTGCCACGTGGCCCAGTCGTGGGCTGCCACGTGGCACCCTGTTATTGGTTGGTTGTATAAAATTTATTTGGAGTCCACCGGACTCGACCCTGTGACCTCCACCCGCATGAAAAGCTTTGGAAAAGACCACCAACCAACGCACCACCATAGTGTTTCTTAACACTATATGGTGCGAAATATATTTGAGTTTAAATGTTGTAAAGTTTGGGCAGGGGTCGAGATGGGGCTTAGCCCCAGCCCACGGTTATATTGTTTATCTCATATGGCCACCGGTTTAAAACGTTTGTGTGTGCACATTTCAAACTTTAACCACCGGTGGTATACCTTGCAATATGACCATGGGTGCGCGACATGTTTTAATCATAGCCCTTTTTGTATGAGCTCAGTCACATGTGTTTGTGCATAGAACCACTGATGCACCCGACCATTGTCATTTGATTTGACTTGGCCCCTTTTATATATGCACGAGGTCATGTGGTGGCCACGTGCCCATGGGCCTTGGCGGTTAAGGGCCAGTGCATAATCGTCCTATAGTTTGTACCGGTTGTGCGGTTGTGCCCGGTGTTGGGATTTTCCACATTTATGTGTGTGGGAGCTAGGTTGAGGAGGAAAGGGTGCATTTTGGCAATCCAGAGACAACAAGTTTGAAGGGGAACTTCCAGGAAGCCTATCTTCTTCAATTTTTGGCCAAACGAGGTGTCGAAAAATCCCAGCTAGGGGTTTTTGGATGTTTTGAAGCCATTGGAGCCATCTATTTGGCATTTTGAGAATTGTGAAGAACATATTTGAGAACTTTGAGAAAATAATACAAAATATCCATTGGAAGTTGGACCAGGAGATGTAGCCCAAGAGAGGGGTGAACTCCTTTATCATTTGTTGTGTTATGTGTTTTCTGTTCATTGTTTATTGCTGCTATTTATATGCATCTTGAATGAGTAATTTCTATAAAAGTTGTGTTACAAAATTGATCCATTTGCATTTTAACACATGAAATAAATCTTGCAAATATTTTCAAGAATACAAGTCTTCTTCATTTTTAGATCACTAATAGTTTGTTATGTGGAATGTATATGATTTTGCAAGTGTTATACCAATAGGAACTTTTGTCGCAGTTGTTCGGTCAATTTGTCTATAGACTACTAATTGGTATTTAAAAAAACACCTAATGAACCTGCAACTGCCCTTGCAAATTCTGGATCATCTTAGTCATTCTCGTCATACACCATTCTCATCCTTTTAATCATCACTCCATATTTTTGGTGAGATTCACTTTTGATGCTGGCTTTTCATTTCTTACTAAAACAAAATATGAAGGAGGCATCTCTTTGGTCAAGGTGGGGCTAAGATCACCTACAAAAACAAGTTCGGAATTAGGATGTCCAAAGTTGGTTTGTAGAGGGGTTAGCGATGTAATGGGAGTAGCAATATCTATGGACTATTCTTGCTCTGTTGTATTTGAGGTGACAAGAGGAGTAGCTGGTGTCGAAGGAGACACATCCTATCCCTTCTTTAGGAAATATTCAATTTAAGCTAGTGCGTGGGGGCTTAGTTGGCCTGACAATGATGCTTTTAATTCCTATGTTAACACCTCCAATCTCTTTGGGGTTCAAACAACTTTGTGCTTATAAGAGTGACTTGATTCAGAACCTATAGGCATAGCTTCCTATGAAGGGGGAGTGTTTATCGACTCTCCCTGTAGTACCCTTGGTAGACTGTTTCACCTGTGTTTTTGAAAGCTGAGAAAACTAGCTTGTTGATCCAAGGGCAGGGTTCAGAATATGTCTTGAACTTCCTCATAATATCTAACTCCCCTGAATATTTCATCATACGGGGAGTTATCATGCATATATCACTTTATGTTGAACTGGTCTAGGTGTTTTTCCACTATCTTACATGGATCGTGTCTCTTGAACTCGATGTCAATCAATTTTACATCCTCCAGGGCCGTGACCTCAACTTTGGAGTGACCAAAATCCAATAATGAAAACATACCAACTTGAATAGGGAAATTCGGACAAACCTTTTCTTGTGCTACCTTGAACTCCTTGTTGATGCCTCTTATCACTATCCGGTACGCCACTTCTCTGCATACCATCCTATCGGGTAAAAATTGTGGGAGAGCATGAGGACAAATCGAGCAACCAAAAACTCTAATGTATGAGAAATTATCCTCAATGAACCAATATGCAAGCTTACTCAGGTTTCCCATAATCTTTTCTGAAATCAGAGGAGGTGGGTGACCATACAAGGCTATATGAATAGGTATTACAACATTGTGGAAGATTTCATAAAATAAATCTTTAGCTATCTCCTCCCACAACTTGGAGTGATAAAAATGAATGGGCTCGGCACTGGCTGGGGTCAAACTCTAGTTCATCAATGGAAAATGGGTCATGAGGAAGATGGCATCCATAACATATGAATACATGTAAAAAGGGGTGGGTTTCCCTTTTGATTTCGATGTTTTGTAATCAACAATTCCCTTGGCCAAGTTATCTAACAATATTTTGGCCCAATTGAAAGTGTAACCCTCTACTACCTCGTTCATGATGGATACTCATTCCACCGAGAAATGCATAGGGCTATTCTTCCTGAACAAATGACAGAGCATCATGGCTACATACACCATATGAGCATCCAAAGACATTGTGGCATACATACCATGAGCGTCGGTCCTTAATTTCTCTGGGTGTCCCCACCGGGTCCTAATTATATCGTGACCATTCCTGGCATATTGGACGCATTCCTTTTGCTCGAATTCTAGAATGAATGCGGAATTGTAAGTATATTTAGGATTATGGGGAGATTTTATACATTACTTGCAAATGTTTTGGTCAGAAAGAGCCGATGGAAACCTGCTAATGGTTGATGATGATCCTGGTATGGACATCAACCTATTCCAGTGCCCAGCTTATCATGTCGTTATAAGGCATGAGTCTCGTTCATGCAGCTATCTTGTGCAGATATTACTGCGCTATGTGTGTAAGATTAGTTGCAAAAGATTCATCTTATTCTTCGGTGGAGTACTCTGGACAGTTGATGATTTTACGCTCCAGGATCTCAAAAACTTGTGTCCACGTTTTAATGGTGTATGTGGCTCATGGAGTGGTGTCCGACAGAATGTATTCATTCAGAATGTCATCAATAGATAATATACAATTTCCTAAGTCTTGATCAACAACATAGGCTGGGTAATTATTGGGATTTTGAGGGTCACTTACAGTATACGCCAGTCTAGTTTCTCTGTACAGTTGCGTGAATTGTCCACCAAAATTTGGGATCGTAGCGTAAGTCATGTACACCTGAATTGATCCTCCTAATTTGGAACCCCAAGACCTATATAGGAGCATGTTGTATTTGGTAGGGACGTCAACAATAACCACATCCATAAGGATACTTTTCACTGGGATCTAAGCAAGATTTACTACCAAATATTTAATCATGCCTAGACACTTAACCTTTCTAGAATCAAATGAGTACAAGTCTTGATAGCGTATGGTAATTTCAAGGCCCAACTTTTCCATGAAAATTTTAGGCATTAAATTATGAGGACCAAAAATCTAACATGCAATTGTGTAGTAAATGGCCATGCACCGTTAGTGTAATATAGAATGGAGCAACAGAATCCTTATTGTTTTCAATGTGTGGACCGAACATGATCGTAGATCTTTCTTCATGCAGATTAATAATTTCTTCTTGACATTCAGCATCAGAAATATTTATCACTTTAGCGATTTTCTTTTTATAAATCGTGTTTTTTGTGAGTTCAACTAGAGGCATTAGGATATTAATTTTATTAAGTTCATTTTCCAAACTAAAACCTCCAATTGTTTTTTCAATTTCTCTAGTTCGAACTTCTACTTCTGTATTTTTTGGCTTCTTAGTTTGCATTGTTCTTGTTTCAAGTGGCTTTTTTTGGGAAGCTTGTGTTTCAATTGGTGGTTTAGTAATTGTTTCCTCATTCGTTTTACTTCGTGATAAAATATTTTTTGGTGGAACAATCGTAGAATTTTTCTCTCTGGACCTTAAATCATACTTTTGTTGGAGTTCCCATTATTGAATCGGTGAGACCTTGATATGTAGAATATCCCAGATTAATGATGTTTTTCTCATTATTAAACAAGGATTCCAGGTCCAAAGATTTCTCATAATCCTTCCTCGTTAAATGTGGCTCAAGATCATCATCACTAAGGTTGTTTAGATCTTCTTCTAACTCCTCATAATCTTGCATTTCATCCCTCTGCATGAAATTTTTAGTTTTAAACTGAGCTTGAGTCTTTTTCTCTTCATTTTTTAATTTTCTTTGTTGTATCTGGGTGTTAGGGTTTCTCCTGAACCAATTCCTAATGTATGGATCAGGCTTGGCTTGATCTAATTCCATTTTGGATATTTTTTTTATAAATATTTAATTATCTTGGCCATCTCATCCATTTTTTCTTTTGCGGACTTCCCAAATCCAGAGGGTCCCGCCTATTCTTTGAAATGCCTAGGTTCTTTGGTTCCCATCTCAACCTTAATTTTGAATTTCCTGGATGCCATCACATTGGATTCAATTTCTTTTGCATCGTCTTTCATTCCTGATAAAGTGGTAGATCTCCTTTCTCTTAGAAGTAGAGAAAAGTCGGAATCAAAAGCCCCTGCAAAAGTTACTTTTGTAGCTGGTTGAGAAGGTTTGACGTAGGCTGGGACTTTGTTATACAGTTTATTGAACCTCTGGATAAATTAAAGGATGGATTCATGTCTTCTTTCTTAAAGCCCCAAATTCGGTTAAATAACAAATATGGTCCTTTTTCTCACCCCACTGTCTTAGGAAGGAATTGTCTAGTTCATCATATGATCGCATGGAATCTATTAGGAGTCCTCTAAACTAGGTCCTCACATGTCCTTCAAAGGTTTGTACTAACGGCCTTTAGTAAACGTCCTTGTGTTCGATGCCAAGGATATCAACAAACTGATCAAAAAATTTTGTGTGTTTTGTTGCGATTAGATCTCCTTCTCCCATGAATTTGGGGAGGTTCTTAATGTAATTTTCGGGCAAATCATGAAGGACATCAGAGAGTATTAAGGGAGCATATCTAGCATCTACCTTGGCAAAGATTATAGGGGGTTGACCTTGTCCACCAACTCCTGGACCTCCAGCACCACCAACACCAGCACCTCTAGCACCGTCCATTGAAAGCCTAGGAGACGGACTTTGGGGGATAAAAATGGGATTTTCAAAAACTTCGAGGGAGTGAACTGCTGACCTCTCGACTACTTCAGAGCATGGTGAAGGAAGTTCAGGAAAAATAACATGAGGATATGGAAGATATATATAAGGGGGGAAAGGGAAACTTGAGTTGGGCTCCTCAGGTTTATCGGATGTATATGTATGGGAGGCGATAGGAGATGAATCTGAGTATGGAAAGTACTCCTCAGGATTCCTGGAAATGGAAACTTTTAATTCAAGAAAGGAGAGAATTGGAAGAGCGTTAATGATAGAGGGGATTGAAGGGGATCCTTTGTTCTCACTAGTAAAATTAGTTGGAAAGTCAATCTCAACTTTTATCCCAGGAACAATTACCTCTAGATTTTTGAGTTTAGCCTCAGGTTTACTAGTTGATGCCTCTGCAGAATGAATTTGTTCAAAACTTTATTTAGGGGCTATTTATTCATTTTGAACCTTAGCATTAACTTGTGTAACTTTGGGTTGATATACTTTACCTTTTGATGCAGCAGTCTATTTGAGATATCCCTTTGGTTTCAACAATTTTTTGGTATTTGACATTGATGTGGTCTACTTATCGTCTGGATTTTTACTGGTATTATTTCAACCGAATGTCAGTTTTTTCTACGGTGGAATCGCCAAGTGAAAAATAGAATAAGCCTTGATTATGTATTCAATCTTTGTTCACCATCAAAGATCAAAATTTACCTTGTCATTTTTCGAGGGAAAATGATTTAGTTTCTTCGTCCTCGGCAACAACACCAAAAAGATGTTGTTCTTGAGATTAATCCTAAGACTCAAAGAGTAATGTCAGGCATTAGGAGTGTTTAAAGAAAATGTTTTAAATGAGTGTTTTTCATACCTTTAGTTCTATAAGAAATGATCTTTAAATGAAATTAATAATAGGACAATATACAGGTTTTATTTCATTTTTTGAGTCACAATTATAATATCAAATGGTGTGAAATAAAGTTACAAAATTGTTAAGCAATGCTAGGCATCAATTGCAGATGAGTCTCACCTTGTTTGGAGTGGAAGAAAAGTAGAGAAGGAACCCTTGAGAAGGATATGAAATGCAGTAATTCATGTAGAACACAGGTTTTGTTTTACTCACAATAAATACAGAGGAAAAATTTCTTACCTAATGAATTGTTGGTATAATATGATCACAGTAGTTGTAATACGAAATTGCAATCAATCTCTTTTCAAGGAATTACATAAATAATTTCACAGAAATGAAAATACAAAGGAAACACATAACTTAAACTAAACGAAAAATTAGAATCTATGTATGCACTTGTATTAATACTTAGAAAATAGAGTTTCTCTATTACATCCAGCAAGAAGCAGGCCTCAATAGATCTTGAATCTATTTACTTATACAAAATCTGTCACAACTCAAACACCCTTGGACTTCTTACAATCTTTAATTAAAAATAGAATACATCCGAATAAAACAAAAACATGTAAATCTTGATGAGTTTCATTGGCATTCTCCTCTGTCTCTTTGTCTGCTAGAAGTAATGCCTCGTTTCCTTAGTCCTTTGGGCCAGATACACATGTCATTGAGGCCACCTTAATTATTCGACATATTTTCTTGGTTGTTTTAGTTTTGTTTCCATCTATCCCTCCAGATATGTTCAACAAGGTAATCAATCACAATTGAGATCGTGGGGGAAGGATAATCATATGAATATCACTACATTGGCTCGTCAAGGAATGGATGAAAGGCACATGAAAAAGTAACCATCTATGGAAATAATGATAATGGAACAAGTGTATGATGATGAAGTAGGGATAAGTGGAGATTAGAATGTGGGTGGACGAGATAAGTAGTTGTTGAAAGGTGAAATGTAGAGAGGGAAGAAGGAAAGGACACTGTGCACATTTTCTTAACTGCTCCCAGCTATGCTTTCTTTTCCATGTTCAATACATTGGGTTCATCTATCCAACAATTCCACCACGAACCTTGATGGCTCAATTTCTTCATTTACCTTGAAAGAGAATAAATTCCTTTCTATCTGAGGCATCTTTTCTCGGATCCTTTTCACTTCTTGAGTTGTGGCCTAGAACTATGAACATGGATTCACTAGCCATTTATTGATTTTAAGAAAATCAATCTAGTTCATTTCCTAAATGGCTCCAAGAGTTTCTTCTTTGCTCTTTCTAGAATTCTACTGGTTCATTTCTATATCAATTTGCCACAGGGATTCTAAGATATTTCTTCCCTCAAGATCAATCAACCATTTATTTAATGATGACAACACTTCTAGAGAAGATGATTTTACCTATCTGGAAAATCTTTTTCTCTCTTCCATATTTTTTTCCGAAACCTTTAGAGCCATCTCACCTTTTAATTGTTCGAAATGAGAAAGAAGAGGAAAATCAGGGACATTATATTTCTGCATCAATATGATGACTTCTTGAAACTTAGAATGGGCTGAGTGGGCCTCTTTTTCCTTGAAATAAATGTCCTTTAGAGAAATGTCTACTTCCTGATAACACTTTTGGATGGAATCTACCTTCAGATAAAGGTATTTCTGGGCAGCTTCCAGGTTCTCATTTATTTCCAACACTTGAGTTTGGAAGGCCGATATTTCTATCGAGGTACCTTTAGTTAGGTCCAATCTGGCTTGCAACTATTCTATCAAATCATCATGTTGAGTGACCAGACTTTGGCTAGTCTGCGAATTCTGGTGGAGCAGATTGAGGTTATCCTGAAGTTGTTTGATTTGTTGATGATAATTAGCCCTGATTTGCTCGAAATCCTGGTTCATTTTGCTTCTGATAGTATGTTTCATGGCATGTATCTGATTTTTCAATTTCTCTAACAATAGGCACGTATGTCGCAGTTGTTCGGTCAATTTGTCTACAGACCACTGATTGGCAGTGGAAAAAGCACCTAATGAACCTACAACTTGTCTTGCAAATTATGGATCATCTTGGTCATTCCCGTGATACACCATTCTCTTCCTTTTAATCATCACTCCATCTTTGTTGTGAGATTCCCTTTTGATGATGGCTTTCCATTTCTTACTAAAAACTAAATCTGAAGGTGGCATCTCTTCGGGCAATATGGGGCTAAGATCACCTACAAAAACAAGTTCGGACTTAGGATTTCCGAAGATGGTTTGTAGAGGGGTTAGCCATGTATTGGGAGTAGCAATCTTTGTGTATTGGTGTTTCTTTGTTGTATTTGAGGTGACAGAAGGAGTAGATGGTCTTTCAGGAGACACATCTTGTCCCTGCTTTAGGAAAGATTCAAGTTGAGCTAGTACATGGGGGCTTAGCTGGCCTGACAATGATGTTTTTAATTCATATGTTAACACCTCCAAGCTCTTTGGGATTCCCTCAAATCTGTGCTTATCAGAGTGACTTGATTCAAAACCTGTAGGAATAACTTCCTGTGAAGGGGGAGTGGCTATTGAATCTCCTTGTAGTACCCTTGGTAGACTTTTTTGTTTGTGTTTTTGAAAGATGAGAAAACCAACTTCTTGATCCAAGGGAAGGGTTCAGAATATGTCTTGAAATTCCTCATAATATCTAACTCCCCTAAATATTTCATCATACGAGGAGTTATCATGCATATACCACTTCATGTTGAACTGGTCTAGGTGGTTTTCCACTTACGTGGATCATGTCTCTTGAAATCAATGTCAAGCAATTTGACATCCTCCAGGGTCGTGGCCTCAAATTTGGAGTGACCAAAATCCAATAATGAAAACATGCCAACTTGAATAGGGAAAGTTGTCCAAACCTTTTTCTATGTTTCCTTGAACTCCTTGTTGATGCCTCCTATCACTGTCTGGTATGCCACTTCTCTGCACACCATCATGTCGGGTAAAAATTGTGGGAGAGCATGAGGAGGAACTAAGCAACCAAAAACTTTGATGTAGGAGAAATTCTTCTCAATGAACCAATATGAAAGATTAATCATGTTTCCCATAATCTTTTCTGAAATGTGGGGAGGTGGGTGACCATATAGGGCTATATGAATAAGTATTACGACATTGTGGAAAAATTCATAAAATAAATATTTAGTTTTTGCCTCCCACAACTTGGAGTGATACAAATGAATGGGCTCGGCATTGGCTGGGGTCCAACTCTAGTTCATCAATGGAAAAGGGGTCATGAGGCAGATTTTTTCTATAACATATGCAGAGATGTAAAAAGGGGTGGGTTGCCCTTTTGATTTCGATGTTTTGTAATCAAAAATTCTCTTGGCCAAGTTATCTGATAGCATTTTGGCCCAATTGAAAGTGTAACCCTCTGCTACCTCGTTCATGATGGATACCCATTCCACCATGAAATGTGTATGGATATTCTTTCCGAACAGATGACAAAGCATCATGGCTGCATACACCATATGAGCGTCCAAATACATTGTGGCATATGTACCATGAGCATCAGTCCTGAATTTCTCTAGGTCTCCCCACCAGGTCCTAATTATATTGTGACCATTCCTGGAATATTGGATGCATTCCTTTTGCTCGAATTCCAGAATGAATGCAACATTTTAAGTATATTTAGGATTAGGGGAGAGTTTATACATTACTTTCAGCTGTTTTTGTCGAAAATAGTCGATGGCAACATGTTGATGGTTGATGATGCTCTTGGTCTGGACGTCAACATGTTCCAAGGCCCAACTATTCATGTCGTTATAAGGCATGAGTCTTGGTCATCCAGCTATCTTGTGCATCTCTGACTGCGCTATGTGTCTAATATTAGCTGCAAAAGAGTCATCTTCTTCTTTGGCAAAGTCTTCTGGACAATTGATGATTTCACACTCCAGGATCTCAGAAACTTGTGTCCAATGTTTAACGGTGTTTGTGGCTCACAGAGTGATGTCCGACAGAATGTCTGCATTCGGGTTCGAATCTTTTCCTGTTCCATCAAGATATTTTTCCATTTATCGTGGTGTCATAATATCTAAGGAAATAGAGTGAGGTTACATGTTGTAGAGAAAATCAGCGAGTTTTTCAAATAGATAAAACTTGCTAATTGCGAAAGGTGAAAATGAATTCAAAATCGAAGTGATTTTATTTAAACGAGATTCATTGATCTTGGTATAACCTTACTGACGAATAATTTATTAATGTTAATGGATATGTCTACCTTGCGATCTGCAATCCTCGTTTGAATCATTGTCCTTAATTAGTCATAAATGCCATCAACATTTCGATGATTTGTGTTCGGGAGTTTTAGATGCGATAGAGTGGGAACCTCTTGAATCTTGAATCAACAAAAAGATTAATCTTTGTCTAATCGCTTTTAAAACCTAAATTAATCATCTTTAAAATGGTGTGTTAACTTCAAGTGTTTCAGGAGTTCGGACTTCAGGGACTTTTAGTGTATCTCAAGAGGAACTTCCCGAAACCCGAAACTGCAAAGCAATTAATTATCTAGTAATTGATCTTAAGTCTTAATTAATTGCACTTAATTTGAAGTATTTCGGAAGTTCAGACTTCAGAAATTTTAGAATATGATACAGGGGAAACCTCTGAAATTAGAACTGTCAAGTCATTAACTATATATTGATCATGATTAACTTAGTTATTTAAACATTCAATTTACCCTTTTACATTTTTAAATGTTCAATACTTCGACATTTCGATACTTCGGTGATTTGTGAATTCATTCTTTGTTAAACTCCCGAAGGATCATCTCCCGTAGTGATGTTCTATTTATGACATCATTTTGGATGACGTGTCGAGAAAAGAGAGGTACCACATGTTACTTGGAAACGTGTGAATCCTCCAATGAAAATGTACCAAACAGGTGCCATGTGTCAATTCATGAAATACTCAAAAGGTACATGTGTCCTACGACTTGTGCCTTTAAATGGTTTAAGAAAATTCGCAAGCAGGTACCTTCAGGTTTCGGAGTTTCGAAGTTTTTACTATTTAGACTTATTGAAACATCTGAAGTGCAAAGCTATGAAGCGACCATTAGAGATTTACCTCTTTAAAATTTAGGCGGCTTCAGAAATCTGAAGGTTATTAGGATCATTAGATCAAAAGGGAAAATTTATCAACGACGGATACCGTGCACACCTTATTATTAACTAACCAACAATGGATTTGATTTAAAATTAAAAGGCCATTTTCTAAGTTTCTGCTTTCTTTGGGTAAAATTTTATTTTCAAGAGGTGAAAAATATAAAACTCAAAAGTTCATAATCGTATGTGTTCCAACCGAAAGTAGTGGATTTATTGAGCTTGGTGTCCAATGGTGACCAGAGGCTTGACCAAAATGTGTTGAGGAACCTATTGTCCTAGTCATAGATAATGGTCTGTGGTATCCCAAAATGGACCAACACTCATTCAAAGAAGATCTTGGAAGTATCTGCCACTGTGATGTTCTTCTTGTAGGTTGTGATGATGTCCATCTTCAAAAACCGATCAACGACCACAAATACACAATCATTTCCTTTCTTGGTGGACGAAAGGTTGGACATGTAATCTAGTGAGATGGATTCCCAAGGATTCTCGGGAGTAGGAAGAGGGGTGTATAATACTTGCTTCTTGATAGTTGGATTTGAAATGGCACAAGTAGTGCAATATCTGATATGCTTGATGATGTCTTGTCGAAGTTTTGGCAAATAAAAATGTTTATGGAGAATGGCCACAGTTTTCTCCACACCAAAATGTCCTACCATCCTAATGTAGTGGGCTTCCCAAATCATCTTTGCACACTCTCTTGCAGGAACACAGAGATGGACATAATGGCATAACAGTTCATCCTGAACGTTAAAATTGGTGACATTTTCTCTTGTACCCAAGAGTTGATATGTGGTAGCGAAGTCTGGATATTGTTGATAAATTTGGGGCCACTCAGATGCCTCATGTCCACAAGAATGGAGCACAGTGGTGAGTTCATCCATGGGAGTTCGACTGAGGCAGTCAGCAACACAATTTGAGATCCCTGTATTATACTTGATGTTGAGATCGAATTGTTGCAGGTAGGTGGACCACTTATGATGTCAATCATTCTGCAATTTCCCCTGTGTCTATATGAATTGCAAGGGCTTGTGATCAATGTGGATGATTGTCTCATTTCATAGAATTTAATGTTTCCATTGTCAATAGGCTTGTACAATGGAATACATTTCCTTGTCATAAGTCGTGTATTTCTGGACAGTATCTGAGATTTTCTCACTATGGTATGCCACCAAATGACTATGCTCAGTGAGACCTATGCCTACAGCATAGTCAAATGCATCAGTCTCAATCTTGAATGGTTGTTGTAGATAGGGAAAGGAGAGTATTGGAGTTGAACACAATCGATTCTTCAGATCATTGAATGTGTGTTTGTGTTCCTTCCCCCACACGAACATTTCCCTGCCACTGCCCTTGGTCACTTGGCTGATGGCCCATGCAATATGGGAGAATTCCAACATGAACCATCGGTAGAATTTGGCCAGTCCCAAGAAGCTCTGAATCTCGGTTAGCGTGGTCATGGCTATACATTCACAGATGAATTGGATCTTAGTTGGATCAAGATGTACCCCATGCTCATCAACAATGTATCCCAAGTATTGGACCATGTTCATGCCAAAGGAGAATTTTTCCAAGTTGGCATATAGATTGTGCTTCTGCAAGTGCTCAAAACATGTTGAATACGAAACATGTGTTCATCCCAAGTTCTACTGAAGATGAGGATGTCATCCAAATATACCACCACAAAATATTTGGTGAAGGGTCTCAATACATCATCCATCAACCTCATGAAAGTGGTTGGTGCATTTGTTAAGCCAAAGGGCATGACCA
>SNQJ01S0042718.1:64424-76039 GCA_010110895.2 Picea sitchensis
TGTTAAGCCAAAGGGCATGACCATCCATTCAAAGAGACCTTATTTAGATTTGAAGGTTGTCTTCCATACATCAGTTGGTTCGATGGGAACCTGGTGGTATAAATACTTTAGGTCAATCTTGCTGAATAAATTTCCCCCTTTGAGTTGGTCAAGAAGTACATCAATCCTGGGAATTGGGTACCGGTTCTTGACTGTGATTTTGTTTAATTCTCTGTAATCAATGCAGATTTTCTAGGTCACCAGTACAATCAAGCTTCTACAAGGGGAGGAGTTGGGTCTAAATTTCCTTTTTTGAAGAAGCTCTTGGATCTGAGACTTGATTTTGTCATTTTCCATCAGCGAGCAACAATAGATTGGTCCATTAGGTAGAGGTGCACCTGGGGTCAGATCAATTGGATGCTTGACTTGGTAGTGTGTCGGTACCCTGGTGGGTGAGGAGAAGATGTCTCTATACCTTCCAAAATCTCGTCCACTTTATTTTGATGTAAAGAGAGGCTCTGTGTAGAGGCCACGGATGTGACATTAACCTTCTACTTATTGTGAGTACAGATCACAAAGAAGACGAACTTCCCAGTTTGTGAAATGGCCTTACTGCATTGCTTAGTAGAGATTAAATAAATATTGGTAGGCAGCGCTAGCTCTGGTATCCTGTACAATTTTATACCCAAAGTAATAATAACACTACGGGGTCTAGACTCATACACAACATGATGCTTCCACAAATATGGTTGTCCTAAAACAACATCAAAAAATTCAAGGGGAGAAATATCAAAAAATATTTCATCTTTGAAAGGCTTGATGTTGTAGGGAAAATGACACTATTGGTTGAAACGGAGATATCTTCCTTGGTGAAGCTAGTCGATGTTGTAGGGATGTGGGTGTGGTGTCATCGGCAGGTCCAACCACTTAACGACCTCTGCTGAGATCAGGTTCTTCTCATTGTTGCTATCGAAAATGAAATGAAGCGGAGTCCCCTTTACCGACATCTGTGAGTGAAAGAGGTGTTCCCCTTCCTTTGGTTCTTTTGGTTCGCTTTCCTTGACTTTGGTGGTAGCGATAGTGGCACTGGGTTTGACATCGATGATTTGCTTCCCTCCTTTTGGATTTGATTCGGAGTCAGAATCAACCTCTGACTCTGAATCCTTCAAGTTAACCACGAGTGACTGCTTGGAGAAACATTCTTCAGTGTTGTGCCAAGGGATTTTATGGTACTCACACCATTTTCCCATGTCCTTCTTCATCTTCTCATTTACCTTCTTTTGTTGTGGCTTGGACTAGTTGTCTTGAGAGTGGCCATCTCAGCTCAGTACCCTGTTGTGTGGGTTGGGGCCTCCTTTTCCCTGCTTTGGCTGTGAGGAGTTTGCAGATCCAAACTCTCACCTCTTCTGCTTAAATTTATGCTCGATCTTGACAACGTATCTATAAGTCGTGCCAAATGAGGTGATGTCCAGAAACTCCATTTATGTTTGAATGTATATATGAAAACATATGTGGTATTTGAGCACCAAATGTTGCTTAGAGTCTTTGATACCCAATTTGGTGCACAGGGTATGAAAAATATTGGTGAAATCTGGTAATATATGGTCCCTTTCTTGACGTAGGGTAGTCCATCTGGTGTACTATTCATCGTAGCTTCCAACAGGGCAGTACTGTTCTTTAATGGCATCCTGGAAGGAATCCCATGTAAGGGAAAACACAAATCTTGTAGATTCCTCTATGGCCCTTTGCTTAGAGTAAGTATCCCACCATTCCTTCACATGGGGAATGACCTTGAGGAGTGCAAAAGTAATATTTTCCCTATCGGAAAAATTGTGGACCGAAAAATACCCTTCGGGCAGATTCAACCATTTATCTACAACATCTGCATATATCAGTCCTTCAAATAATAGAATATCAAAATTTACTTGTACCTTGAAGGGGGATGTATGGCCACTTGATTAATATGCTTCTTCTGTGGGTAGTCATCGAAGGATCTACACAAAGTTGTCCATCATTTTGTTCCTTTGTCGCGTGAGGGATTCCTCGAGCGACATTTTAATAAGACCACATGCTCCATCATATTTCTTTTCATCCCCCATGGTTTGTTGTCGGTCTCGGCGTGGTCAATCATGCAACGGATCAATTGGTTAGAGTCCCAACTTCTTGTACTCAGATCTTTTCAGGGACATTCACAAAGAAAAATAAATGAAGGGAAAACCGCTATGATACCATTGATCCAAATTTAGGAGAGAAATGAACTGATTAACAGAATGAATACAATAAACACAAAGATATGAAGAACAACACAGATATCCAGTGAACAATGTTTTCTATTGAATAAATGAAATAGGATGAAACTGTAAAACTGCATAAATGAAACACTTGATCAAATGGTGGTAGATATCTCTGAGAAGATATGTTGTTTCCATGCACATCCATCTTAGAATAATGATTACAATGAAGCTCCAAAGGCCTTTTTAATATTACTCATGAATTCCAAAACCCTATACATCCAAAAACCTAACCCTAGTAGGTGAAACACCAAAATTCATGTGGGCCCCTATGGGTAAGTTGGTACCTCAACTTCCCAGGGTTGTCATTTTTGCATATGGCCTCAGTTTTAGGCACCTGACATCCTGTTGGAAATGTATTTTAGAGAGATACACATTACACTGTCAATATCTGGCTCTCTCTACAATTTGACTATGGCGAGCCAAAAAAACATTGTTTAGGGCTCCAAAATGGCCCTGGAAGTACATCAAGATATGCTGACATGAAAGCATACAAAATAAGCTAGTTGGATTAGGTGAGAGGATTCCAGTATCCACCTGGAATATGTGTAGGGATTCATATAGCCCTAGAAGTGTAGAACCCATAATTAAAAATAATTACATAAGAACATCTTGAACTAAAACTCACAAGAGGATCCAGTTGGAATAGGTGGGAGGCCACCAATATCCACCTGGATCAAGTTGAATAAACAAACAAAAGGGATTTAAAGAAAAGTAAGAACATGATACCTCTAGTTGGAACAAAAGATAATAATTCAAAAGGGGTGAGACACCAAGAAGGTCCTTTTCTACAAGAGTATTTCTCTTGGTCATTGTTATGCTTGTAGAAACTTTGGACACAAAGTAATTCAATCTAAAACCAATGCAATAAACAATTATATGAGAAACATAAATTATTATTGATATCCAAAGGGAAATCATGTAAATAGTAGATCTGGAAATGCTCATGGATGTTTCAATAGAAATTACAATCCATTTGATCGACCAATGGATCAGAACATTGTATGCTAAAAATGCAATAATCTTGGTCACAAAGCACGACATTGCAGAAATATGAAAGAATATGCTCCTATCATAAAACCAGCTACAATATGGAAAAGGAAAGAAAATACAAACAAGGAATATTGTAGATTAGAACTACTTGCTGAAAATAAAGAAGACGAATGGTACATAGACAATGAGTTTTCAACACACATGACTAGGGACCAAAACAAATTCATCAACTTAAAGAAAGGAAAAAGTGGCAGTGTTGCATTTGGAAATGACTCCTCTATCAATATACTTGGAAAAGGTGTAGTGATCCTTAGATTTGAAAATGTAAAAGAAAAAAATATCTCACTGGTTTAATATTTGAAGAATAATCTTCTTAGTGTCAATAAAATATGTGATCAGGGATACAATATCAAGTTTGATTCCTGAAGATGTGAAATCAGAGAAGAAGACTCAAGAATATTGGTTGCAACAACAAGAAAAATACCAAATAACATATACATCTTAGAAAAAGAGAAGCGAACGAGGATTGAATTCATGCAAAAGAGCTCCAAATACTATAGCAAGGAAGGAAAGGATAAAAAGACAGAAAAGGAAAGTGAAATACTATTGAGCACCATGAGTTTAGGGGGAGCAACCCCAAAGAGAAGAGTTACACTTTGTCATTGATGTCAAAGGGGGAGAGAAAAATTAGGAGCATGATGACAAGGGGAGTATGAGTGTTATCATCAATGAAAAAGGGAGAGATTGTTTAATGGTGTTGTCATTGATGTCGAATTCAGTCATTGGTGATCAACATGAAGAATCCTTTCGGTTTAATTGAAGGAGTCTCCAAAATGGTCCCCTTATGATGAAGCTTTAAGCATGGACCTCATAGGAATATTCTTTGAAGAAGCCCACAGTAATACCCAAGGGTGTGGTAATGAATACCATATAGTCAAGTGAAGAATCATACATATGTTCAAGATCAACATTGCAACATGAATATTGTAGAAAGTATTATTTTTTGTCAATTTGGATACCCTATCTTTGAGGGAATTTTTACCCTACATAAATAACTCAAATGGAAGAACAAGTTACATGGTTTGAAATATATTTCGATACCTTTCCAAAGGTATATGAAATTCCCTCTAATTACCTAGGAATGAGGAGATATGAATTTTTCCATCCAACAACCCAACCATAAAATTGAGGTCGACTCAGCTAAGTTTTGGGGAAAAAATTACTATAAATATAAGATAGAATTTCACATTTTTGGTGGAACCAAGCAAGATATCAAGTCTGAGGTGTGAAAAAGTTTTTTGGGGTGTCTTCTAGTGTAAAATATAAGTCTAAGGAATTCTTCTAAGGTCTTTCTTATTCTCAAGGTATGTTATAAGTTTGTGATGTTGTCGTAAGGTTGTGATGTTGCCTTATGCTCTGCTATGAAGTTGTGATGTTGTTGTGATGTTACCGTGATGTTTTTGGGGTTTATATGTGGACCCATGTGGACCTAGGATATCTATGTGGACCCAATTTGTGAGGCTCATATTTTGGATGTTTTGGCAGATGATTTGAGGTGTATCCTTGGAGATTTTGGCATAGGTTTTTATCTGGTTATTGGGTTTTATATGTGGACCCATGTGGACCCATTTGGACCCATGTGGACCTAGGATATTTATGTAGACATGCTTTTATGATGATGATGTATAAATTATGGTGATAGAGACAATGACCGTGATAATGATAGTGACAATGATAGTGACAGGTTGATTATTTTATATACATATTTGAGGGTGGAAGGAATGGGAAAGGAAAGGGGGTTGGATCCTCATTCCAATAGGAACTAGAGAATCCAGGGAGTTGTATCTTCCTTCAAGTTGGTGCCTATAAATCAGGGGGTTGGTGTCTCCTTCTTGTTGGAGCTAGATAATCTTGGAAGTTGTAGCTTCCTATTAATGTAATCTTGTTATTATATAAGAAAAACATTCTCTGGTTTTCTTCCATTTGGATTTCCATGTAAATTTGTTTTGTGTTGTGTATTTTTTCTTCTTCTCTTTATTGTATATTGGGATGCATTTATTTTATTGAAAATTTAATGTTATTAAAAGGTGATAAGTTATAATTGATACTGATTCACCCCCCCTCTTAGTATCAACATATAGAACTTTTATTCATAGAATATGTGAATAACTATGTGAAATTTGAGTTTCCTAATAGTGGTGTGTTATTTTTCTCACAAAATGTAAGGTACATGTCACCATAAGTGTAGGTTTTGAGTACCATAATGATGGAATTTTATTACAAAAAATTGTACAATTGTAGAGAACACGTTGTTCTTGTGCAGTGTATGAAAGTCAATGTATCCTTTAAATTACAAGGCCTTTCGTTAGTGCAGGCTATGAGGGTCTTAACATTATAAAAAAAAAAAAAATTATATTGTAGATATCGGTCTCTTCTAGTGAGGAATATTACTCATCTTATAAATGGTTAAGCTGACAAAAATTTATAGAGGAAATAAAATAGGTTTGTATTCTAGGATTTTGATATATGCGAAGAAAAAAATAGATTAGAAATAGTAAACAATATATATATATATATATATGGAATTTGCATAGGTGACTCTATGTTTGTAGTTTCATCAACAATGGATTTATGTATCTTGTCGAAAAGTGACATAAAAAATAGATATATAGAGAGGTACTCATAAAAATAGATTTTTTTTATCTATTTGCATACCAAACAACTAGGTTTGTCATCTCGAACCTAAATCTGAGGCAACCAAGTAAGTATATACATACGCTAAACTTGTCATTCCTACCAAAAAAAAATTAATTCTAAATAACGTGTGCATGTTCCTAAGACTACACAGGCACTATAGGAACATGCACACATTCCTAAGAATGTACACACACTCTAGGATCGTGCACACACTCTAGGAATTTCCATGCTTTTAGGGAATGTGCACACACTCCTACTTCCTATTATAGGTGTCTTCATACCCCCATCCATCCCACTAGCTCTCTCTCTCTCTCTCTCTCTCCTACATCTACCCCTCTCTTACCCTCACTTTTAATCCCCCTCCCTCTATCTCTCCGACCCTACCCCATTTTTCTCTTTACCTCTCTCTACCTCCCTTCCCTCTTTGTCCCCCCCTTTCATCTCACTCTCTCTCTTTACCCCCCTCTTTATCTCCCTCTCACACTCCTATACATGGTAAGACCTAGAGTTTGCAAGACCTAGACATGAAAAGKCATGGAAATACATAAACCTATACCTTTACTTTCCATGTCTCACACTCTCACACCCACTCCCTCTATATCTCCCCCCCTCTTTGGCCCCCTCTCTCTTTACCCCTCCCCCCCTCCTTCTGCCCCTTTGTTCCTCCTTCCCCTATTACCCCCCCTCTCTCTTCCACCTATATACCACCCTCTCTCTCTCTTTCCTTGTTGTTAATATCAGTCTCACTCTCTCTCACTCTTTTCACCTCTTTCTCTCTCTACCACCCCTATTTATCTCCCTCTGTCTCCCCCCATTCCTCTTACTCTTTCTCTCTACCCCCCTTTATATGTCTCCCTCCCTTCTCTTAGTCTCCCTCTCTTTACTCCCCTCTTAGTCTCCCTCTCCTTCCCTCTCACACTCTCTCTCTACCCCCCTCTTTGGCTTGCTCTCTCCCCCTCTCACACTCTCACACACACACTCTCTCTCTACCCCCTCCTCCCTCTCTCTCTCCCCATCCCTCCCACTATCTCTTCTCTATTTCCTACATCTACCCCTCTCTCTACCCCCCTCTATGTCTTCCTCTCTATCCCTCTCACACTCTCACACACTCTCTCTCTCTACTCCCCCCTCTACCTCATTCTCTCTCTCCCTCCCACACTTCCATACACTCTCTCTATCTCTACCCCTTGTCTATGCCTTCCTCTCTCTCCCTCCCATACTCTCGCACACTCTCTCTATACCTCCCCTCTCTATATTCCTCTCTCTCCCTTTCATGATCTTACACACTAGCAAGTTTGGTACATTGCACAACAAGACATGAACTTGACCTAAACATGGCAAGACCTATACATGGAAAGGTATGGAAAGAGCTAGACCTAAACTTGGAATTAGACCATGACCATGACCTAGACCTTACCTTTCCTTTCCATGCCTCACACTTTCACACACACTCCATGTTGGCACACGGGCAAACCCAGGGTTCAACGCTCAAGAGAGCACCAACAAAACCCTAACTACCGGCCATTTCGGAAACACCTGCAAAGTAGATGAAGTCTCACCCGAGGTAGAGGCAGGGCTGGTTGTAGGACTCCAGTCTCTGCAACCTTAGCTGGGACACAGATCTATGATTACAACACCATAAAAAAGCACTTAGTAGTTACAGTTCATCAATGTTTAACCAGTATCTACTTCATAGATAAAACACTAATTATATAGCATCGCAGTTTTCACCCAGATCTAGCATATTCAAGCACTAAGCACATTCACATAGGTTAGATCTAGCATTCATCGATATTATTAAGCACAAAGCATTAACAGATCTATCTATTATTCACCTATATCAAAGCACTTAAGCAAGTAAACACATCAATACATCGCACAAAGCATAGCAACACAGGATATACGTGATTCACCCCCAACCTGGGGCTACGTCCACCAACTCTTCTTCTATTTTATTATCTTCGGTCAATCAACTACATGCACAGAGCCACAAGATCCTACTCCGCATAGGAAAGGAGATATGCGTGCACCTCACTAGGTCACAGCACAAAGCCTTTTCACAGTCTCTTACAATCACTTGCACTTAGCCTTGCAAGTCTCACACAACATGCACAAAGCATGTACACTATCACTTGCACTTAGCACTTGGTATCACACACTTGTGCCTTTGCACTTAGTATCACCCATTTGTCACTAGCTTACATCACCTAGATATCTATTTATACTTTACAAAATGGGCCTAAACATGGGTAAAACCCATGGGTCGACATCCCCATACCCGTTACATAACCCCAAAACCCTAAAATCCCTAAAAATGGGTCAAGATCCTATGATCTCCGCTTCGTATTGCGCTCCACCTTTGACATACTGTCGAAGTCCCAAAAGTAGGTCAAATATGACCAAGGATACTCAAAACTTGGTCAAGGGCCAACAGGCCCCCAACACTCACATGTGACTCGTCCTGAGTCACTCTGATCTCAGTAGCTCTTCTTTAAAATCCTCGAGCTTGGCTTGAGCTTATTCAATCTGTTTGTGCGCCACATCCTCCTTCTCGACAAAATCTTGGACAACTCCTTCGTTGACAGGTCCCTCTAAGCTTTGTTCAGTTGTAGTGACAACTTGTTCCAATTTTGCTCCTTAACCTTCAATCTCTGCGAATAGTTGGCAAGCCTCATCCTGAATTGGTTGGAGTCTCTGAGTCACTTCCATTACTCTTCTTTGAATGGTGTGGACTTGTTGTTGAGAAGTGTGTTGTTCTTAGGATCGCTTCATCCTTTCGACTGCTGACAGGGGCTTCAACTGCACCTATACTATTTTTTCTTGCTTCTTTGCCTCCTGGAGCTGTGACTCCAGTGCCTTCAGTTCAGGATCCTCAGTGAGTCACTCATAAGTCTAGGCACTGCGATCACTTAGTAGTTTACATTCCATGGTGAGGGCATTGATTCTCTCAATTGCGCTTCGAGCAGTTGGTTCTCTTTGATCTCTCACATCCTACGGAGTGTTGGGCACTGTTCGTAGCTCCAGATCTGGGATTCTCTATTGAAGTTGTTGGATAGCTTTAGTAAGTTGTGCTACTTTTTGTTCCATTGGGTCTTCCTCCTTTTTCTCTAAGCCTGACACAGAGCGAAGTGCTCTACTGACTCCTTCTCTTATTCCAACTTGCTCCGCGAGAAACTTCTCTTTCTCCTGCTGGATTTGCACTCTATCTTCTTCAAACTTAGTTTGGAAGGCAACCTTCTCCTACTGCACAACTCAATGTTGCTCTACCATTTCCTCTTTTGCTTTATTCAGGGCCAATGTGGCCTATTCTTTCTCTTCTTGCGCTCGACAAAAGTGGGCTTCGGTCGTATTTTCTAGTCTGCGGGGTTGGGCAGGCTCATCTCCCAACTCTGGGTCTTCTGATGGTGGGGGAGTTGTGGATACTGTGCGGCTAGAGTTAAGGGCATGTTGTACCCCTCTCATCTCTGTCATGATTATTTCATACGAGGCTTCTTGCTTGGCTTCGTTGTTCTGCAAAATGTCCTGCAAAGCGTCTGATATGGCTGCGATGATCAAATTGAAGTCATTGATCGTGAGTACAGTCTGAAGCTTCAGCTTGCTTTCTTTGGATTTCTTCCACGATGTGGGTTTCGTGGGGGAAACCTTCCTTTTCTTCGATGGATCTGTGTCATCAAGGGGGTTTTGTGGTGGGGTTACTTCACCTTGCTCCTGCTTATATTCTTCCCTTTCTTTTTCTTCTTTCTCCTCTTTGTCCACTTTGTCACCTCCTCCTCTGCCAGGTGAATCTGAGGCAGTCTCTTCTAAGGTGCTTCTTAGTTTTTGTACATCTTCTTTCTTCTTCCTTATTCTACTACTGGGTGCATTATACTCCTCGAAGGTAACTATCGGGCTTCCAATGAGGTTTGGATCGGACAATTCTACCTTAGCGACTAGTATAAGGAACTTTGTGGGCCATTCCTTAGTGATTTCTTCCAGGTCCTCCTCGATGAGATTATAGTATGATTAAATCTCTTCTTTATTCTCATCTGCACACACAGTGATATATATGAAGTGCCTATTTGCGTGAAACTTCATAAGGGGTCTGAACTTGTCCAGAGTGTTTGGCATCATCTAGGGGAATGATTCAATAGCCCTTTTCAGTTACAGGTAGTAGGTATGGAATATTGCATTCGACTGCCATTTTTTTTCCATGTTGCTCAAGGACTAGAGCGTGGTGAACTTCGCAGCAAGTGGTTCAAATGGCTCAATGTCCGAGAAGTTCACACCTTCCAGCATCTCCCAAGCTGTAAATGTGATGAGGATCAACACTCAACTAAAGTGGAACTCGTAGCCCTGATCCTAAGCTTCGCGGCAATCGACTTCTAGTTGGTTGACTAAGTACTTCACCCAGTTCATCTGTAATCCCTCCACTCACTTTCCTGTGAGGTCAACCACAAACCCTGTGACCTGCATGGGTCTGTTCTTTTGGGCTAGCTTGCTAGAAATCAATTGGCAAGTGAGATATACTGCACCATTCTGAATGGAGGCTACCTTGTAGCCTCGCATCCCCTTCTCTACATTGCCATGTATTTAATCCTATATGCCAGGGTGCGATCTGCAGCCTTTCCTAGGTATAAGTCCTGTGGATCGAGTCCCTGCATGCTTAATCCAATGATCTTATAGATCAGCGTCGGATCGACGGTAATACACATGTCTAACCATAAATAACCGCCGTGGAATCAAAACAACATGAGCTTAATGCATGCGTTAACCTCTTGGTGCCTTCCAAAGTGTGGAATTTTCATGACATTAAGGATAGTGGATTGCGTGATGTTCATGGTCCATGCCTGGGCAATGATCTTCGATCTCTTTCCCTTCGTCTTAGTCAAGTACTTGTGATGTGCGAGCATGTTGTAGTTCTTTCAGTCCCCTAGATTATAGTCACTGATCTTTAAGGTTGGAATCCTCTGCAACTACGGTCTGACTATGTGTATCCCCTTCGGGAGGTACGTCGTCATGACTGTGTAGTCGATGTCCCTCGGGACACTATCACGATTCACCATGCCAGCTAGAGGAGGGATGTAATTGGGCAGAACAGATGGGATTAACTTCACATTCACTAAGTCATCTCTATGCTTGGTTATTTTCTCATTTGTAACGCGAGATGGTCTGGATGCTGGTTGTGGAGCCTGATTATCTTCCTGATTCAGAGGTCCTTGCTTTCAGCCGTGTTTATAACCCATGAAGTATTTACACCCCAGAAGTATGCACACTCTTCCACGCGGGGGAGTGCAGAGGGGGGGTACTCCCTCTGCGGGGTCTGGGGGAAAACGGGACCCCAGCAGGGGTTTGGGGGTAGCATCCCTCGATGGGGGTTCGGTGGCAAATCCCCCGAAGAAAAAATTGCCTTATAAAAGTATATTGTAATTTCATTGTAAATCTGGACCGTTCATTATAAGGTCGCAGATCTAACGGTACAGATTATGTTAGGGTTTTTTGCCCTAGAAGGCAACCCTCTTTTATGAGGGAAATGTATTGCAGCTATGGTCAATGGTGAATATTGTATTCTGAGAGAGGAGACTGTGAGAGAAAGAAGAGGAAGTTACAGCGGGTTTTTCTGTAGGTTGTATCCCTTCATTTGCTGGATAATAATAAAGGAAGGACCTGGCAATTTCT
>SNQJ01S0042719.1:19380-41338 GCA_010110895.2 Picea sitchensis
TAGTGGATGGAAAAGAAATGAGGGAGGGATGAGGAGAGGGAGAATATGAAGAATGAGAAAGAAGAATGTCACAAGAGTGGAGGAAGGAGAGAAGGATAGATGGAAAATGACATCTCATTCAATATTTTTTTACTTTCATGTCCCACAATAAAATTGTAATTTGGAAAGCTCACATACTAGATTCGCAACAATAGTGAGTTGGATATCTCATTCCAAAATAAAATTTGAAGGTGTTGTCATCCCCTTGGCCCGTTCTCTTCATTCATCGATGCAATTCTCTCCTCCTTCCAAGATTCCTGCAAAAGAGAGATTAGTATTATGGGTGGCTCTTATTGCACCACAAAAAATATTTGGTAATTCAATCAATGTATATAAATGACCTATATATCATGTGAACAAATAGTGAACAAATATATTCAATCCAATTCAAGAAATGAATTTCAAACCAATTCTGGAAAGAAAATGTAAGAACAAGTTTCAAACCAATGCAAGAATAAAATTGAAAAAATGCATTTCAAACCAATGCAAGAATCAAAATTCTAGAACGAATTTCAAACCAATGAAAGAATGGAAATGAACTTTTGATAACTCCCCGAAAACGACGCCAAAAATGCCGATATTTTAAATTACCTTTCAAATTTCTTAGAAAGACAACTAAAAATACTATGCATTTAATTAGCTATTCGAGGTTCGTATGGAACTTGTGAGTTACCATGAATTGTATATGCAAGCTACACTCTGCTCTTCCATTAGTTTGATATGTAGTCGTAGTATCAATGATTACATTTGTGGTCAAAGTATTGACAGTTCTCAAGCTATGGAAATATTTTACAATCTGTGGAAAGTAAATCACACTTACATGAATTGAAATATCACACTTGCAAGAAAGTAAACATACGAGCAGGAAAGTAAATCACTCTTACTGGAAAGTAATCACATATATATGAAAGTAAATGTCAGACTTGCAAAAAAATAAGCATGCTAATAGTTGTGTTAGAAATGAAATTCACACTAGCTTCACGTATCAATAATACGACTCAATTGTTCCTGAAGAAACCCCATAGCCTATATGTAGGTAGGAAAAATGAATACCTTGGAATGACTAGGCCCACTAGACCTTGGAATGGATAGGACCACTCACTATAATTGAATAATTTTGTATGGTATGGGATCACCAAGATCATCCATCCATATATTTGGTTTTGTATGGTATGGTATGATATCGTTTATTTTTAGTCTTGTATCATCGAGATCATCTAGAGTAAAAGTAATTGTAGAATTGAAAATCTAAATTACTCTTCCAGAAGTTGAAATTCACACAACACTTACTAAAAATAAATCACACATGCTGAAAGGAAATTGATTAACTACTTGATGGAAAATAAATTAACTAAGTCCTTATAATTAGAGCCTAGTCCTTTCCAAGATGATCCCTGTCGTTACTCCGAACAATTTCAATGATTACATTAAGAACACAATGAAATACAATATTATGTGAATAATCAATTACATGAATAAATAAATACAATCCCTCCTGAATAATTAACAACATAAGTGAATTGAATCACACATCAAATAATTAACAACTCACATAATTAAATCACACAATGGGAAATTAAAGAAAACTACCTAAGCTACACAACACTTTATTCTATTGGAGTGGTCTCTTCCTCCATAGAACAAAGTGTTAATATTATTCTATATCAACACTTATAACATGAATTAATTAAATTAATTAAACTAATCAAAATAAATCAATATATTACAAATATCCAAAGAAAGTAGATTAAATTAATTAATTAAATCAGACACTATGAAAATTATAAAACAAAAATTAAAAAAAATGAAACAAAAAATCAATGAATTAATCCATTGTCATTTGTACATTGCTCTAAGATTCCACCCCTAATAATGGTGAGAGTGCTCTCTTTTATACATAGATTTAATGGAAACTATAAATAACAAATATCTAAATAAACCCACTTATGGATTTAATAAATACGCAGTGCTCACAACAATTTCCTAAATAAGAAATAGTTTCCAATTAATAATTAGAAATTAATGAATAAATCCAAGGTATTTTGCTAACATTTAGAAAAACAATAGATAAATTCCAATATTTTTGCTAACAATTAGCAGATAAAAAATAACTCCAAGATCTTTTGCCCAAAAATTCTAAGATTCTTGGTTAACCACTCAAACTAATATGTTGTCTTGGAATTGAAAAATTGTGTCTGTAGATTTGATTTTCTTGGACTAATATTATTGTTGCATGAATCCATAAATGAAAAACATGTGATAGCATGGCTCATGGTTCTGATGGATCAAGGTTCCTTGGATGAGTTGTAGCATAGGAGAAATCACAACAATGAGAGTTGCAACAAGAGAAGTTGCAACGTAGAATAATTCCATAGTGAGTTGCAACAACTGTACTTTAGGCGAGTTGCAGTGACTTTACTTCAAGAAATTTGCAACACAGGTGGATTTGAAGCAAGAAGAGTTGCAACAATCGTACTCTAGGCAAGTTGCAACATAGAATAGTTCCTTGGCAATTTGCAACAACTAAAAATGAGTATGAGTGTTGCAGCAACTAAAAATGAGTGTTGCAACAACTAAAGATGAGTGTTGAAGCAATTGGAACCAGAACATCCCCCGTAGAAACATCACAATCTACGCAACAACCTCTTTGGCATATCATCTTTGCAAGTTAACTCAAAGATAAATGCAAATATGATATTTTTCTAATGTTTAATGATAAATTCATGTGAAGTACTAAAGAAATGTAATGGGAACATATTAATTCTAAATCCCATATAATAATGGATTGATACAAGGTTTAGGTAAACGGAAAGGGGTTAAAAGTAAGAAAATATGGTATAAAAATATACCATTTCTAGAGCCTATGAATCTTGTCGACACCCAAGCAAGCTCAATCCGGCCTTAATTGTATTATTTTGGATCCATAATATTTTTCCTCTAAGGAAGGCCATCTCAAGATTATTTTTGAGTTATGAAACCCTCACATATCATAATTCCATATGCAAGGGATTCTCAGTTCATATTTCATGAGCTAAGAACTCAATTTGCCAAGATTTTAACATTGGTGCCTTACATTGGTTGTTGGGTGGGTCCCATAAACATGATCTTTCATAGATGATAAAATGATTTCTTCTCATTTTATTAAAAATATAGTGGTGGTACCTATTAGGCCTCAATATGAGCTATCATTTTCATGTTTTTGAGTTTGTATGACTAGTATAAGAAAGGCACAGTGCACACCTTCTGAATGGTAAAAAAAAATAGTTGTGACATCCTTATCATTTTCTATTATGATATATGAATCAAAATGAAAATCATTCCTAGAGGTGATGTAGGGAAGTGTAATAATTTTCCATTGATGTATCATATGCTTGGTTTTGACCCTAATTTGTTGATAATGAGCCTTCACAATTTGAGGACTAGTTTTAGACGCTAGTTTGGTAATAATGATTCAAGGTTTAAAATTTGTTAGTAATAAGCTTAAAAATAAATCCATGTTGTGGCAGACTTAGGTACCTTTCCAACAACGCCTCATTTTCCTTAATCTAACATTGTATGACCCATTTAGAAATGTCACAAATATATGAAATGGCTGAGGTTGGATGGTCTAATCAACTTGCATGATAGAGGTTCAAGTCAGTCAAAGTAGAAAGAAATAGCCTCGTATCATAGTTTTGTGTCAATTTCATTGAATTACTACTCAAGAAATTTATGATGATACTTCACTTTCCCTAATTGGATATCATGTGGCGATGTGGAAACTTTCAAAAGTTTGAGTAGTGTGTGGGGCCCATTAACAAATTAGGTTTTAGAGAGAAAATCTTTCTATCCAAAATTGGGGGCCTAGGTGGCACAAGACCAATTTTCTATTTTTTTTATTCTTTACGGGATTGACAAGAACTTTCCAATTGTGTGCCCATGTTTCATTTTGAATCCACCTTATTTTCCCTCATTCTTAGTGTCCTTTAGTGAAAGTCACCATCAAAGGAACACACATTTCTATAAAAAATAAAAAATAAAAAAATAATAGAAATAAAAAAGGGGGGAAAATAGAAGAGATCCTATGCACCCTCCCATGAGAAATAGGAGAAAACAAAAACAAAAAAAATACAAAATTGTTTCCCCTCCCCTCATTCTTTCATTTTGTTAGTTAAGGAATGATGAAATGGGGATTTGAAATTCTGGTTCATGGGAAACATGAATATGGAAGTTCATAAAATGAGCCTCCGTACTCACATATGAGTTATTATTGTTGTGTCATGTTGCAAGGCTTGTCAGTGATCCCACTGACTCATTCTACCAAACTAATAACAAATATCCTAGGTGTCCTCCCGAGTTTCCTTTTCATCATCAAAGGTGTGCTTGATTTTTTTGCCTCATCCAAGAATAGCAAGTTACTTTTGTAGTTAAGGGTTTAGGGTTTATAGTTAAGTTACTATAAGAATAAATGGATTTATAGTTAAGGGTTTGTAACTATTCAATCATTTATAATCCTCAATGTTCTAATGCCACATAACAAAAGATAACTCTTTGAATCATTGCACACAATGTCTTGAAGGAGGAGCTTAACCTGTGTATCATATTCATCCACAATATGACTTTCAAGAAAATATCCAAACACTTTCACAATATGTCTTCTAGTGATCATACTAACTTTGTCTTCCTGACAAAGTAATGTTGTAATATTTAAACTGAATACCAAGTATGATGACTAGAGGAATTTAACCCCTGCAAGGACAAATTCCACCATTTTCACAATGTCCTTTACTATATCCAACATCTAGCATAGCTAACATAGATTTCGGTTCTTCCTCACACATGCCTTAGGATATTGGCATGCAATGTGTTTGACTTGTGGTGTATGCGTAAGTATCACATGACCAAAAAAAATTCCTCCGTTGTGAATCCCAAATCCTCAATTCATTCTGTAGTAAGTTAGAATTTATATATCGCCATGGCCTTCCTACAAAATTTCATGATCATTGATGGATGTCAGTATTCAACACCTACCCCTTTTACATCTGTCTCCAAGTCTGGTTGAGTCATATTTCCCCAAATTACTCAGAGATGTTGTGGTGTGGATGACTTCATGTTGTTTTGTCAATTTGCAAGGATTATCAGTGCTCCCACTAACTCATTCCACCAATCTAATAAAAAATATCCTAGGTGTCCTCTTGAGCTTCCTTTTCATCATCAAGGGTGTGCTTAGTTTTCTGGCCTCATCCAAAAATACTAAGTTACTTTCATGAATGAGTGGAGAAACTTTGGAAAGTCTGAAGAAGTCCAAGCCCAAGATCCTAATATGATCTTCCAATGGAGCTACCAACATATCCATGTTTCCAAACCACTCCCCCACTCTCAATGATATTGAACAAACAATCCTCGTCGCTGACATCATTGATGACTTCAACAATTTACATGTTCCAGTGCAACTCTTAATTTTGCGATGAAGAGAATTCACGACTTGTTCACTTAAAAAACTTTGCATTTCCCCCATGTCAACCAAGGCTTCCATCCTCAGCCCACTTATTTTTATGTATACAAAGAAGATTCCTCCAACTACTTCACTTTGTTAAAATTATTGTTGACCCCTTGTCTTCAACTCTTGCATTTGTTCCACCAATGTTTCCATGAATCATTCATTTCTTATAGAGATTTTGAAAATTAAACTGTCTCTACCAAGGGTTATGACTCTATGCCTCCTTGGTTGTGCATGCTTACTCTTATATGGACTCCAAGGTTCACTTGTGTGAAATGTTGTTGAAGGACACCCCCACTCCAATGTTTTGCTTTCCTTGAAAACATCCATCGATCTCCATGAAATCTTTTCCCCAACTCCATACCTCTTCACCACTCAACGACTATTGTCCCCTCAATTGTTATCATCAAGGAACATTATCTTGAGGAAATTATTCAAAGTCTGTCCAAGTGTTGGATACTCGTAAATAATGATGGCTTTGATACTTTGACTCTGTTGTTTGTGTTTCATGTACATTGGATCCTCTCAAGTTTCGAGCTGGTTGGGTGATCATTCCAACTGTCACGTTCATCACTAGATAATACACATATCAACATTCAACAAACTCTTTTATACTTATCTCATTGTCATCTTGCCCAAAGTCTCTTGGTCTTGTTAAGTCTCCCACTACAGTCTCAACCTATTCATTTCACTTAGATAAACCCCTTTGATTATGGACAAGGTCCTACCCCTTTCCCTAGTTTGGCAAGTCACTTCCACAACCCATCTATTTTCTTAGAACTTCCCTACTTGAGTCTTTCAATGACACCTCCACTAGGAATCACCATTCACGTTGCTTATTCCCAACAACATCTCTTTGTATTCTCCATTTAGTAGGAAGATTGTACACAATAGGCACCACCAAGGCTATTGGAATACATCGTGTATGAATTGTGCTCGATGCATAAGTATCGCATGACCAAACGAACTTCCTTCGGTGTGCATCCTAACTACTCAATTTGTTCTGTAGTAAGTTGGAATTCGTATATCCCCATGACCTTTCTACAAAATTTCATGATCTCTATTGGATGTCGGTCTTCAACTCCTACCTCTTCCACATTTGTATCCAAGTCTGGTTTAGTAAGTGCCTTTGTGCACCATCTCGCCTCAACTCTTGGATTTTTTGTGGTGGGTAAGTATGCTACTCGATCCTCCACAACATCCATAACCTATTGTTGATAACTATTCACTTGGTGATGTTCCCCCTACTCCATGGAAAGTGAAGAGTCCTACTGTATCTTACACTCACTTTCAGGTTTTTGTAGGTTCCTCAACTGACCAACCTTCCCCATGGTTGTCTTCACCAAATTCATGCACACTACAACATCTCTTAGTAGTTTGGGGAAAGATGACTTCTTGTTTCTATGCCACATTGCAAGGATTTTCGGTGCTCCTACTAACTCCTTATACCAACCTAATAACAAATATCCTAGGAATCCTCTCGAGATTCCTTTTTATCATCAAGGGTGTGCTTAGTGTTCTGGCCTCGTCCAAGAATACTAAGAAACTTTCATAAATGAGTGGAGAATATTTTCAAATTCTAAGGAAGTCCAAACCTAATATCATCGCATAACCTTCCAATGGAGCTACAAATAGATACATGTTTCCAAAATATTCCCCCACTCTCTATGGTGTTGAATGAATAATCCACGTCACTGTCATCATTGTTGAGTTCAACACTTTACACATTCTAGTGCATCTCTCATGTTTTCGATGAAGAGACTTCATAGCTCATTCATTCCCAAAACTGTGCATTTTCTCCATGTCAACCAAGGCTTCCATACTCAACCCACTTATTATTGTGTCTACAAAGTAGAGTCCTTCAACTGCTTCACTTTGTGAAAATCATCCTTGACCCCTTGTCTTGAACTCTTGCATACATTCTACCAACGTTTTAATGACTTCACTCATTTCTTCTATCAGTTTTGACACTTGAATCGTTTCTACCAAGGGTTATGACTCCTCCACTATTGGTGTGAGTCAATCATCCTCCTCAACCAACAAAGCCAATTTTCCTTTCATTGGATAGTTCATAAAATGAATTTGTGAATAGAGGTAACACTCAATCAACTTACCTTGCCTCATGATCGATATGAGAAGATTCTTTATTTTTTTTCTTCCTCCATGTTGGATGTTGTCCTCCCTTAGTGCTCCCAACACAGTCGGCATAAAATTATTAGTCCTCTTCGCCAATTCCTTCAACCTGCTGACCTCAGACTCCATATGTGAATCAAATTCATTCATCCTCTCCAATGCCTCTTGGATTTTCTCGAATTGTTCAGTTGCAATGTGTCTCTTGACCTTCCAAGATTTATCACTTGCACCGTCCATTTTGCTTATTGACCCTTGTTACTTGGCCTTCTCAAGATTTATGTGCAACTTATTTGCATTGTCCCAAGTTTGCAATGATTCCTTTCCAAACCATTCACCAAGGTCTATTCCCAACTGTCTATATGTTCGGGTCTGGGACACGTTTTGTGGTAGGCCTGCATTCATCTTCCTTTCCCAAGTTCTCAGTTCACCCACAAAACTTTGATATTTTTTTGTTCAAGGGGTGTCCCCAAGTATGCACACAATTCACAGATTCATTCACAACTTGGTCCTTCAATTTCATCACAAACCACCAAGTCTATGCTCAGGTCACATCTACAATGGTCAGTCTGTCGAACGTTCTCAACAAGTTTGCCCCTCCCCCACCACTCTTTCATTTCCAATGGTGGTGAAGAGCCAAATATGCTCTGATACCACCTGTCACAACACCACAGGACATATAATCAGATATTATGATTGTTCACCTCCTTAGGATGTGAAAAACCATAACAATTCTTACTTGGTTTCTTGGCACACAAAGAATAGTTCATCCACGCTATGCCTCTTCATATAGAATATACCCATACTATGTTCTAGGCTTTTGGAAATTCACACTCCTACTCTAGTTCAACTCTTTCCTTGTGTGCTTGTTGGGCCCTTCGTTTTGTTGTTAGAAGTTGCGCAAGGAATGATACAGTACCAATTTTGGTCAAATAGAAGTTGTGCAAGTCACAAAGGAGATGGACAATAGAAAAAAGAAAGAAACCAAAAAAGGTTGGAAGGAAAGCGCAATACTAGAATGGAGAAAGAAGTTACAATAGAATAAGAAAAAGAAAGCATGTGAACTCTCAAACCTGAATATCCCAATTGGCTTATATATACATTTTGAATATGATTGTAAAGAGGTTGTTGTTGTCTTTGATGTTCAGAGAGTTGATCGGATGGAGATGTAGTCCAGTTGTTTGAGTTTTGTGTTATTGTCCATTTGGGTAAATGTTAGCTAGAGTTATAGAGTCTGGGTTTTGGAACCAGACCAAGGCTGTAACAGAGTCGTGTCCTATTGTAACATTGGAAGTGCAAGGGTTCATGTTAACCTTGTTTCTCAGTAGCATAGATTTTTGTTGTTAATCTTTGGCATGACCAAGCTATGTCTGTAACTGAGTAGAATCATGTAATTGAGGAGAACCTTATGATGTCAATACAAAGAGAGACCCAAAATTTGAAATTATTGTGTTTTTTTAGCTTCAGACTATCTTGAATGTTGTTTCATATTATCTTTATGTCAGATATTCTTAACTAGATATAGCTTCTTTATGAATGCAATGCAACTATGTTTTCTTTAATCTGAGTTAGGAATGTTCAAACATTTATGGGTTTAATCTATCTTGCGCAAGACTAACAAAGATCTTGAGACTGTATGGATTTTTCTAAGTATTCTCCTTACCATTCCCTATTTTCCTCATTTTGGTTTCTCTTCAAGTGAGACTTTGTCCATTCAGGGAATATTAAAATGCCAACTCTCTAGACTACTTCGGTACCTTTTGTTGGTAACCTGAGAAAGACCCTGGTCTGATCGATTCCGTGCCAAAAAAATGGTTCTGTTGTCGATACTTGCTTCAAGAGGGAACCTGTAGGGAGAATGCTTCCATAGATCCACCAATCCGATATTCACCAGTGGTTGAAGGGAAATCGTGACACCATATGGAAACAAGCAAAGTTGCAAGGTAAATCTATGAAAGATACAACAGAGGTTATCTTTTACTCAGAAATATCAAGTGACCAGTACGAGATATTTTGGGTTAAATTTCTGGAAGAACTATTCCATTAGATAGAGAGGCTCCAAGAAGCTCTAGAATTCCAAGAACAAGTCAAGAAGACATGTACTTGTGATGTAGAAAATATTGCAACACTTCATCGGTTAGATCTCCCAATCATGTGAGCAGTTGATTTATGGGTCAATACAACTATGGAAGGATACATTATTGAGTTTTCAGTTGAGAGCCATTAGTATTTTTTAAGGCCATAAGAGGATTTCAAGAAATATGCATGGGGAAGACTATTGAGAGAAATTCCCCTATGGATTAAGGTATTCTTGATGGAGGAGGGGATGCTGACCATCTATCAACTGAGATGACAACCTAAACACCCACGCTTGGGGTGGGATCATGGCCTGAGAAATGAGAGAGGGTTCTTTGATAAAAGGGGGAGGGGAAAGAAATGGACGCAAGGAACGAGTGAGCCTTGAAAAGATCTGCCATAGTTGAGAAGTGGTGGTGCAGTAAGATAAAGAAAGAATTAAAGTAGTCTGAGGTGTTGAGGAAAGAACTAGAACCAAGAGAAGTCGATGAAGAAAAGGAGGAAGATTTGAGGAAGATGAGAAGACATGGAAGACTAGAGAGTCAAAGACTAAATGAGAGAGAAGTGCAGAAAGAAATAAGTTCCCAAGAGGATGGAGAAGAAGAAGAATGTGTAGAAGAAAGAGAAGATCAATACAACATGGATCTTGAAGAAGAAAGAGAAGATTCAACCTCGATAGAAGGAAATATCGGGAGCTCGAATGAAGAGACCACTCTATAGGATGAGAACGAGATCCCCCATATCAAAGAAACCTGCCCATAAACTAGTGGAACTATCCCCGAATCACCCGCCCCCCAAGTGTCTTCTATACCAGTGGTAAATTCTATACTGCCTTCTTATGCTATTCCTATTTCAATTCATTCAGTTATTCATTCACAGTCGATGAGCACAAATACTTGGAGGATATTGGGATCCCCTAGTATATCGCAAATAGGACCATTAGGGTTTACTTTGAAAGGAAAAGTAAAATCAACAATGGCTAGAAACATGGGAGGCCCGACTACTTGATACCCAAAATTTTGGTGTAAAGGAGACGAGGATGTTGAGCAACATTGGTTTTTGTGTGAAGCTATTTGGAGGTCCAAAGGGACTATAGATTCAAATAAGTTGGTTGAATTCCAGATTACCTTGAGAGGTCATGCTCTCAAATGGTACATGAAGTCTATTGAGCCAAGAGGAGCGCAATGACAGGCGTTCACACTTAGCCAAGTTCATACAAAATTCATAGTAGAGTTTAAGCTACCTCAGTCAAAACAACAAGCCATGTTTGAGTTGCGCAAAATTCAGTAGAGGGAAGCATAATCAGCTTGGGAATATAGTTATAAGTTTAAGGATGTTATTGGGAGGCTAGTGTATCCAATTCATGAAGATCACCATAGAGAGTGGTATATCTAAGGATTTCTACCTCTGACACGAATTTCGTTAACAAAACAACAAATATCCTCCTTGACAGATGCCTTGGAACAATCAATGAAGATTGAAGCCATGGCAGGATATCCAGGGAGCCTAAGGGTGACCAAACCCCCAGCAGATGAAAATTTGGTGCAACTACAAGGACAAATATTGGATCTAATAGAGAAGATTCAAGAATCGATGATACCCAGACCAAGATGACTGCAAGTCTTTCATACAAGATGATATACATAGGGGAATTTGGTGAATGAATGTCCACATATGAGGGGAATGGGACCTCCTCACAATCCTATGGGACCCTCATCAGGACCCATGGGAGGAGTTGTGCAAGTATCTGTGAATTTACCATTCCATACCCCAACCCTGTATCATGCCTTTCCAGGTAATCAAGCATCACAGTCAGCTTAGTATTGTGAGATCTACCGAATTCATGGGAATGCACCAAGGCAGTGCCCTATTATTCATAAGTATTCTATAGTAACGAATATTGTACATTGTGAGTTCTGCGCATATACCATGCATGCTACGAATCAGTGTAGAGTGTTGGATGCAATTGCAGATAAATTGGATCGAACATCATTCAGGGTGAATGAAACCCCTCAAGGACTGGGAAGGGTTTGAGGAGGTGGAGATGAAGGAGACTTTAGAGGAGGAAGAACTGGGGAAGAGGACCAAGTAGATGCTAAAAATGTGATGAGAAAGGTCACATGGCTAGGGATTGTCCTCAACTGAGATGACCATGGTGTTCTCATTGTATAACCAATGGACATGCAACTGAAGACTTCCTAGAGGTAATTGTGAAATAGGAATATCAGGCATGTCAACGAGGATCCAAATTCATCGGTTCAGAGATAAAGAGGGAAGTCATGGGAAAACTACCTAATATTAATATCATTACTGACGGAGGAGAAAAGACGAGCACAAATGTTGATAATATGTTTAAGATTCAAAAAGCAGCGCCCAAGGAGGGCAGGTATGACCCTCTAGAACAAAATCTATTCTTTAAATATGCAATAGAAGTTTTCTAGAGTATCCTTGGCCATAAAATAGAAGAAAACTCCCCTCATCCCACCATTTATCCTAAGATTGTGCAATTCCCTGCTTCACCCCCTACCCCGTGAAACCCCATACTCCTGATGAGACAACTTGAGCAGTCACAAAATGTAGTCAACCTTTAGTTTCAGTTACTTTATGATATTCTTGGGAATGACTAGCTGACAAAGAAGTTGCACAATTCCATGTATCTAGTCCTAGGAACAGAGGAATCCCCAAGATATAGAATAATGACTAATATTCCTTAGAATAACACTCAGAGAGTGCAAAGAAGGAAAATACAAACTGGGAAAGAGTTTAGACTAGCAGCCCAGCTAGATGAGTTTGAGGTTAAGGATGTTATGTTAGATCTAGGATGTGATGTTAACACATTGCCTAAAAAGACTTGGGAAGCCTTAGGGAAACCATAGTTGACATATTCGCCAATCCAATTGAGAATGGCCAATCAATATTGCATTTTACCAATAGGAAGGTTGGAGAACATGGACATATATGTTGCAGGAGTAAAGACTGTAGATGATTTTGAGGTGATCAAAATCATGGGGGATAAGGACCCTTATCTTGCACTACTTGGTATTGATTGGGCTTAAGATAGATATGTTTTTATTGACCTAAAGAGGGACACTATGACATTTGAAGCAGAGAGAATAAAATTAGTTCATCCCTTGGATCCATATGTAGGCCCTCGATACACGAAGCCAATAGAAAAAAATATGGAAGGAGAGGATCTAGATCAATTATACATCATAACAACAGGAATGAGAGAAGACTAAATCAATCCTATGGCGAATGGATCAGTAAGTTGGAGGAGCATATAATCGATGGATGGAGATTCATAAGTAGCATTTGATAATTGGCAACAGGGTGCATATGAAATATTTTCAATACGATGCACAACTATCAAAGAAACAATATGGGTTGGAACCGAGGTCAAAGAAAATCCGACATATAATGGTATCTCAGACCTTGGTAGTTTTCTGGTTATCATGGAAGAAAATATAGAAGAAGATCAAAGGATCGTAGTTATAGACTTATCCCTAGAAGACACCCCTGCCAGGTGGTGGGATAGCCACAAAATAGTAATTAAGAGCTGGGAGGATGTGAATCATGTTATCTAGTGTCAATTTAAAGATAAGGAGAAATTGAAATCAGAGATGTAGATGGATATTCAAGGTGCGCAACTGTTCAATGGACAGTTTGATCCTAAAGAATATATCAAACAATGTGTAATACAGTGGCAAGTTGTGGAAGTACCATATCACTTGTGGGTTAAAGTGTTTCCCTATTATCTAGGTACGATACTGAAAGCCTGGTACATCCATGAAGACACCAGAAGGAAGACTAGTAGTTGGAAAAATTTAGCAGATCAATTTTGCAAGGACTTCTCTTTCACAAGTAAGTACCTTGAGCTTAATATAGTCTTGCAAAGAAGTAAATAAATTATTTTTACCGATGTTTTTAAACAAAAATTAGACCAAGTGGTATGTTCTAATCATAGTCAAGTGCTTCGGTCTAACTTTCACTTGGACACGAATAAGACACCCATAGAATGCTACAAAATCGAGAAGGATTTGAAAAACCCTTATGATTCAGAAGAAATGACAAATTTATCCATTAAGGAAACAGAAGGAAGTAGAGAAATCCAAAACATGCTACCCAGTCAGACTAATATCTCTTATAACCATCCATTGAAGTTGCAAAAACTCAACATAGGAACTATCGAGCAACCCAAGATAGTTTTCTTAGGATATTACTGCGATGAGCAAACTAGCTAGGAAATACACAGCCTGTTGCGACAGTATGAGGACTTATTCCCAAAGACATTCTCAGAGATAAAATGGATAAAAGGGGCTATGGGAGAGATGAAAATTGAACTAAAACCATGATCAGAACCTGTAAGGAATAGACCCTACTGATTTAACCCTAGGGTGAAAGAGAAGGTTAAGAGGGAAATAGACAAGATGCTTGAGGCCGAACTTATTTTCCTGGTTGAAGAAGCAGAGTGGGTTAGCCCCATAGTCATACTAAGAAAGAAAGGTATACAGGACATTAGGTTGTGTAGATTAAAAAGACTTAATTCTTCTTGTGTGCATGTCCCTTTTCCCACACCTTTTACTGACGAGGTGCTAGAATAGGTTGCGGGGAAAGAGTCTTACTCATTTACGGATGGATTTTTGGGGTATCACCAAGTGAGAATTACCAAAGAAGACAAAAATAAGACCAAATACATAAGAGAATGGAGGTAATTTGCATATAATGTGATTCCCTTCGGTCTAAAGAATTCCCCTGTAGTTTTTTCCCGAATAGTAATAATAGCCTTCTGAGAATTTATTCACAAATTAATAGAAGTATACATGGATGAATAGACAGTGTACAATCTGTTGAAAGAACACATAGTGCTACTACGAATGATGCTTGATTGGTGTAGGGAATTGTAGATAGATTTAAACCTTTGAAAGTGTATCTTTTTTGTGCCACATGGCAATATGTTAGGCCACATAGTATGTCGAGAAGGACTGTTGGTAGACCTAGCCAAAGTTGTGGTCATTTTGAATATTCCACCACCTACGAGTGCTAAACAATTGCTCTCAATGTTGGGGCACACATGGTACTATCACAAATTTATCATAAGGTATGTGAATATTACTGCACCCATGGAAAATCTACTAAAGAAATCTGAATTGTTCTAGTGGACACCAAAGTGTGATCGAGCGTTTGACATCCTGAAGGAAAAGCTCAGCACACCGCCTATTTTTATATTTCCAAATTGGGAAAAGGAATTTGATGTGCACGTGAATGGATCAGGTATTTCCCTAGGATCCATCTTAGTGCAACCACGAGATGGAAATACGGATCATCCCATCTATTTTTATAGCAGGACGTTATAGCAAGATGAATGCAAATATACAACCACATAAAGGGAGGGTTTGGATATGATTTATGCTCTACATAAGTTTAGACATTACTTTTTAGGCTCTCATTTTAAATTGTTTACTGATCATTCTGCGTTAAAATATCTAGTTAACAAGCCTCTATTGGAAGGAAAAATTTGTCGATGGTTGTTACTATTTCAAGAATTTTCATTTGAGGTGATCATCAAACCTAGAATATGCAACATGGGTCCCGATCATTTGTCTAGATTGGAGCCAGGGGAGAGTGGCGGAGCAATCGATGATTAGCTCTCAGATGTAGAATTGTTCTGATTTGAGACAGTACCAGAATACCTCTAAGACATAGTAGTTTTCCTAAGTACAGGGGCCTGCCTAGAAACTCTATATGGTGTTTCAAGCAATGAACTATCAATTGATTGTGGGGAAATTATATAATTTGTTTCTAGATAGTATCCTCATGAGATGCGTTTTGGACCATGAAAGACAAGATATCCTCTGGGAGTGCCATAATGGAGTTGCAGGAGGCCATGTTGGAGGAAAGGCCATTGCACAGAAAGTCGTCCAAGATGGATTATGGTGGGCCATGCTCTTAAAATATGTGAAGGAATATGCTAGATATTGTGATGTTTTCCAGAGAGTAGGTAAGCCATCATGACGAGACGAATTGCCTCTTCAGCCAATTCAAGCTATGTAAGCATTTGAGAAGTGTGCGGTTGGTTTTATTGGACTAATCAACCCCACAACTAATCACTCAAAGGCCAGGTATATTATCACCGCAACTGATTACCTGGCGCGATGGGATGAGGCAACAATTGTTCAGGATTGTTCGACCAATACTTCTGCCAGGTTTATCTTAGAAAACATTATCACTCGGTTTGGATGTCCTAGGAGTCTAACTAGTGATCAGGGTGGTCATTTTATTGGTAGTAAAATAGAAAAGATTACAACTAAGTTCCTAATCCAACATGATAAAATCATCCTCTACCATCAACAAGCCAATGACACAATGGATGCATTTAACAAGATTCTAGAAAGAGGTTTGATGAAGGTTTGTTGTGAAAACAGGGAAGATTGGGATGATAAAGTCCCAACAATTTTGTGGGCTTACAGGATGATCACGAAGAAACTTCACAAGTATACTCCATTTCAGCTAGTCTATGGAAAAGAGGATGTGGTACCTATAGAATTCATTACCCCTAGTATCTACATCGCACAGGTTACACATATGTCAGTGGATGAATCAGTTGTGTAGAGGGTTATATATTTGCAAGAACTTGATGAGAACAGGGTTTTAGTAGACTTCAATCAAATAGTTGAGAAATCCAGGAAGAAGGCTTGGCACGACAGGCATATTAAGGCCAAAAACTTTTCACAAGGAGATAAGGTCCTACTTTATGAAATTCAATACCAGAAACATCCAGGAAATTTCTGTATGCATTGGTTGGGTCCATTTATAATTGCGGAGATCCGACACTCTGGAGTAGTCAAACTAGCGCAACTAGATGGTATACCTCGACTAGGATGGGTGAATGGTGCCTTCCTAAAACCCTATATCTCTTACTACTGAGCTAAAGGACTATTTCTCCAGTCCAAAGGAGCATCTTTAGTAGTTAGATTTGAATTTCTACATTTTCTTTAAATTCAGTTAATAAATTCAGAGTGTGCAATGTTGCTCCGCAACATGTATTTTTTTATTTTTTTTATCGGTCTATTCATTATTTTGGTGCATAACTAACTACTCAGTAGCACAGGATCAAAAGATCCATGAGTACATTAAATATAGTCATTAAATATGATGGGGACCCCATTATGGTCAGAGGGAGAGCGAATCCGAACGAAATCCGAGTCCATGTGCCACACACACCCTGCCCAGTCATAGCCTTTATGATCACTACAATAATCTGTCTGAACTCTGTTAGACCATAAAGCCGTGATACATGAAGATTAATTTGGTATTCATGCTAGGATTCTCAACCATTCAAACGGTAAGGTCTGAGGTCGACCATGTCCCTATACAAATTTTTCAGTAAATTCCAGAATCCCCTGATAGATTTACCCCATTAAGCAGTCTCGTCGGACACCTCAACTCCAGGTTGTGTCTATAGGATTAATCAAGAGTGACCTTAGGAGTAATGACAGATCCCGCTAGTTGGCCTGAGTATAAGGTTGCGTGAACTCAACACAAGACTTATTTTTTTCTATTTTGTGTTTGAGATTTCTAAACTGTCATAGAGCCTGCAAAATTCTCTCACTCGCGACCCCGAAGCCCAGTACATTCGCTATAATTATATTAGAATTCCAAAGAAATGATGTCGAGAGTTACAGGAAGACAAAGTTTAGTCTCCAAAGAAGCAATTCCAGATGAGCCGTCTGATCCCCGGGTTGAGGTTGTGGGTCACCTCAAAGGAAAGGTCGAACAAGTGAAGCTCCTCGACCTCGACCTGACAAACTAGGTATTATTCCCACATATGAACATTGACGTGTCCTTGGATGTATCTCCAAATGAGATCGGAGGGATGTAGTTTGTGTCAAAGCCAGATTTTATCAACCGCTTCAACTCCAACATTATGAATCTCTGAGACTTTCTAGTTTTCGGCACTACTGATGAGGTTGCGTGGTGTACAAAATTCCTTATCAGCTGGGTGCATGACAGGAGCCTGTGACTTGACAGATGATATCCCATTCATGCAAAGGATATCTATCAACTCATAGGCCTATCCATCAAAAGAGAATATGTATCAAAAGGGTTCCAAGGCCCCAGTAAACATGGGAAGAAAAATGGAGAACCCATCCTGTATGAAAGATTTCATACAAAGAGAGGGGGGCGTACAGCCAAGACTGACCCGATGTTACCAGAGACGGTCAAAAAAACTTTATATGTGATTGTTGGCAAGGTAATGAAGTCCTATTACAAGGGAGAGTTCATGTTGGATGCCCTGTTAGTGGAAAATGTTTGTGCGAATGGAGCAGTATTCAATTAGTGTAACTACCTACTGGAAGAACTCATGGTAGCATTTGAGGAAGATCAGGAGAAGGGAGGAACATTCACCTATGGATACCTGCTCGTTGTGTTCGCCATGCTGAAGTAGAATCCACCTTTAGGAATACCACTATCACCATCCGATAAAGGACGATTAACAAAGATGTTCAAGCCTTGGCAATCAAGGTTGGACTTAGAGAACACAACATTTAATAATGTAGTGTTCTTGAAGTGGTACAACTGGATACTAGACGCAACTCAAAGGTTGTGCATACCAGAGGAGCTGCACAACCTAAACACGAGGAATATTTAATTCGGCTTGAATCTCCACCATACTTTTGTTTGGCCCAGGCATGTCAAATATGAATACTTTCACTCTCGGATATTGCTGTTTTATCTAGATGAGGAGGCATTTGAAAAGGAAGTAATGTCTTGGCTAGGAGTGAAATAAAACCCACGTAAGTCGAGGATGCACTAACTTCTACTTGTGGATCTCTTGAAGAAAAGGGGACAGGAAGAAGTGGTAGGACTGAGGTCAGACCCAGAGGAGAAAAAGAAATATGCTCCAATGCATATAGACTCAGACGAGGAGGAAGACAAGACACAACATCTATAATGCAAGAAGAGGACATTTCCTATGTTCTCGCAGCTTCCATAGAAAGCTATGTTGACAGGTAAATATGTCAATGACATCCTTAATGTTTCTTTCATTGGAGACCCTTTGGTCAAGAAACCTAGGACATGGCTCTCCTTGGTGAAAAACCTGAATCCTCAGCCAATCTCATCGACCATACCTCATACTTAAGCAACCACTCGAGAGACCCAAACAATCATTGACATCCAGGATGACCGTGAGCCTGATACCACTACATCCACCACCATCATCATCGAACAACTCGCATCACCCCCACAACCCCCATCTCCACCACAAGAAATGACCATCCAACCCCAAACCACTGAACCTGAGCCCATGCAGTTGGATCCCCACGACCTACCCGAGCATGTACCAGAACTCACTAGTCTAATCCTAGAAGTCTCAAGCTAGTAAATTGTTCAATTTGTACTAATCCAGGACACTCTGGCTTTGATGAAGACTCAAATTGTGCCAATACCACAATCCCCAATCCCTCAACGCCCTCTCTCAACAGTGAATGTTGAGAGTGCCATCCAAAGAAGAGGAACCCCAGAAACCATGGTCTAGAAAGAAGTATAAGTACCAGAGGTTTAGAAGGAGCCTAAAACTGCATCAAGATAGAGTGCAACTTCATCGCAAGATCAACTGGAGCTAGTAATCCACAACCCACAATAGTGCACAGATCTTGTGCAATTATGCTTGGAAAAAACAAAGATGCTCCCATTCCTTCCATCAGTGGTGAGGATGAGACTTGCGCATCAGTCGAAAGGTCCATCTATAGGGGAGGAAGAGGTGGAAACACTGTCAGAACACTCAATGGCCAATGGATTCCCAGTGTAGGTCCGAGTACCCAGGGAGGCCACTACCTCTTCTGGTGACCTCGCTCAATGGTCGTCAAAACAACTAATAGGGATGATGAGAGCTTCAACTGATCAACTAGAGTGGAGGCTCCAATAAGCTAAATGGGAAGCATAGTTTTGTAAGGAGGAAGCACTCCTCGTGTAAGCATGCCAGACGTAAGAGGAGTATGCAAAGATCTAGGCAAAGAAAAAACTGGAAAGGGTCCAGGAAAATATTGCAGAATCCTAGCCAGTGATTCGAAGGACAACACCACAACTTCCTAAATCGAGTGCATCAGGAGAGCCTGTGCAATAGATCAAGCTACTCCAGGGAGCATGGTCAGAGCTAGCCATTCACACAGAGAACCTTGAATCCCAGTTGTGGGAGAGTCGACATGAAGCAAAACAACAACCCCAGAAGCTTCACGAGAAAATGGAAAGAGTCGTGCTTGAAGGGAATAACGCAAGAGAATCATTGCACAAGAGAACTGTAGAATGCACAAGGATTTTTCGAGAAGTTTCCATCAACAAGGACTTGTGCACAAATATCTAGTCACTCAATGATAAGTTTCCATCACCATGGATCTGCTAGAGTAGGAGAAGAAATTCAACCAAATCCAACAAGAAAACAACAAGCTAAATTCCTTTTTTGAATCACAATCAGTAGCTAAGAAAGAGCTATGGGTCAAGCAGTGTGGTCATATCTGGTTGGGCCCTTCGTTTTGTTGTTAGAAGTTGCGCAAGGAATGCTACAGTCCCAATTTTGGTCAAATAGAAGTTGCACAAGTGACAAAGGAGATGGACAATATAACAAATAAACAAACCAAAAATGGTTGGAAAGACAACACAACATCAACATGGAGAAATAAGTTACAACAAAACAAGAACAAGAAAGCATGCGAAGTCTCAAACCCAAAGATCCCAATTGGCTTATATATACATTTTGAATACGATTGTAAAAAGGTTCTTTTTGAGTTTGCTGTTGTTTTCATTGATGTTCAGAGAGTTGTTCAGATGGAGATGTAGTCCAGATGTTTGAGTTCTGTGTTATTGTCCATTTTGGGTAAATCTTATCTAGAGTTCTAGAGTCTTGGTTTTGGAACCAGACCAAGTTTGTAACAGAGTCATGTCCCATTGTAATGTTAGAAGAGAAAGGGTTTGAGTTAACCTTGTTTCTCAGTAGCATAGAGTTTTGATGTTAATCTTTGGCATGACCGAGCTGTGTTTGTAACTGAGTAGAATCATGTAATTGAGGAGAACCTTATGATGTTAATACAAAGAGAGACCCAAATTTTCAAATTATTGTGTATGTTTATCTTTAGACTATATTGAATTTTGTTTCATATTATCTTTACGTCATATTTTCTTAATTGGATATAGCTTCTTTATGAATGAAACACAACTTTGTTTAATTTAATCTGAGTTAGGAATGTTCATACAATTATGGGTTTAATTTATCTTTCACAAGACTAACAAATATCTTGAGATTGTATGGATTTGTCTAAGGATTCTCCTTACCCTTCCCCATTTTCCTCGTCTTGGTTGCACTTCGGGTGAGACTTCTTCCTTCCAAGAAGATGAAATTGTGATTTCTCTAGACTACTTCAATACCTTTTGTTGGTAACATGAGAAGGACTATGGTATGATCAATTCTGCGCCAACAATTCTCTCTCATGTTGATCATCATGATTCCCTGTGAATGTGTCGATGAGGTTTTCCAAACTCTCTGGAACGCCCATGTTGTTGAGAGTAAACGATTCCATTCCTTAGGAATTCTCCCAAGTTGCCCCACCCTTTCCCAAACACAACCCAAGTTTTCGTCAATCGTTCTAAGGAAAGTAAGGTGTGTGCCCCCTTGGCACCACACATTAGCATCGTGTGCCCAAGGTGCTCCTTCCCACACCCAAATGTCTTAGTTCACCAAACTGATCACTTCTTCCTTTTTTTCTTTATCTGTTCCATCATCAAATCTTCGCAAGGAACACATGCTTGGTGGGTGTAGTGGGAGAATTTACAAAATATTGTAATTATAATTTTATACAAATATTATATTTACGTTTAAATTGAATATCTCTTTTTATATATATTATATTAATAGTTTTAAAAATATTTATATTTATATGAAATAAATGATTTATTTCGATATTATATTTATAATATTTTTATTTATATATAAATTTTATATTTATATTTTTATATATTAAATTTATGTATATTTCTACGTTATGTGTACATTAAAAATTAACGTTATGTGTAAATATCTATAAGGTCTAGAGGATATTCATTTACTTTTTAGTGCATTTAGGACAATATATATCCAATGCCTTCTCTTCTTCCTCCTTCTTGATCTGCAAAGTATCCATTTGCATGGAAAAAGAATGCAATATACCAGTTTTCATATATTCTATTAGCCCTCCTAATTCA
>SNQJ01S0042719.1:50756-74053 GCA_010110895.2 Picea sitchensis
TCAAAGACATAAAAGACATGACTTATCAATAAACCCTTTCACAATTACACTTAGGAACAACCAATACAATTACACTTAGGAATAACTTTTGAAATTACATAAAATCTCAACACTCCCTCTTAATGAGGAAGGTATTCTATACGACACAAAATCTAACACTTTTCTGTCGAGGAAGTTGCTCTGATACCACTTGTAGTATTCTAGATATAAAATAGTATGCAAAACATAAATATTTGTCTAGAAATGGTAGAGAAACAATGATATAACTAGAACAATACCAGAATAATACTAGAATAACACCAGAAAGAGCACTTTAATTAATGATATCAATGTTCACTTGCCTCTTCGAGGGGGAAACCTCTAGTAGAACATATCTCTATTACAATAATATCCAAGAAAATATTTCTCATACCCTCTACTTCTATTTATACTATATTTATCCAAAAGACCAATCTAGAGGAAGATCCTTCTAGAAGCAAAAGATTCTATTAGGTCTTCTTACATTTTAATTATTATTATTATTATTATTTATTTATTTTTATTTTTTTTTATACTGGGGGAATCGAAAACTCGCGGTTCTCATACTCACGTGACACGGGGTCGATCCCCGTTGGATACCACTATAACCCTAGGTGAAACCACCCAACCCGCAAGAATGGCGCACTGGTAAATCCGGGTGAGAATCGAACATGAGACTTCATTTTACAAATTTCCTTCCATTTCCATGGCACTTTCCAATCCGTCTACACCCGTGCGGGCTCTTACATTTTAATTATTATTCCTTATTGCTAGGCCTTATTAATATCAGCCTTTATTACATGGAATTATATTATTATACCTACGTGAGGGGTTAGGAAGGTTAGGTTCCTAACACAAGCAATTATATTATTACATGGTATGTGTTCACAGATCTGCATGAAATATTGTTTGGTGAATTTACAGTCATTCTGACAGAGTGGCTAGAAAGATTAGTGGAGAAAACTAGAAGGTACAACGTCGAGGAATTGGACTCCCAAATTGATAAGAAAACCAAATTATTTATGTAATCCAACTACTCAATTAGTTTATTTTTGGTTGGATAGCATACTAGGTGGTTATGCTATAGAGTTTGTAGTAGATTATATTCAATCATACAATGTCACAGAAAAATACTTTTTCAAAGGTCCACATGGAAGGTTCTTGAAATTGTTAAATATGTAGATAAATATGTTATTGTGTGAAAATAATGTGATGTTAATGAAATTTGACTGCTAATGGGTTCATGCACATAGGGGAACTGGGGGATGACAGTAGGATCATTTGAAAGAAGGAAGGAGGCAATGAAAGAGGTAGGGAGGGATTGAGGATGCAAGAAGAATATATACCAGAGGAAGGATACACACTTGGAGAGTTGCGTACAGGGAGGAGGTACAAGAAGAAATAGAGTGGGGATGAGAGAGGAGATTCATGTAGTGAGCCAGAGGGGAGAGAACCTTGCACACTAGCCAGAATTATGGAGGTACCATATCTAGGAGGAGAAGAAGACGAGTTCCATTCCATTCTTATAATAGAAGAGCCAACAAATCCTACTCAGACAGGATCCCGTGCCGAATCCACGACCCCATGTGAGTCACCACATTAGAAAATAACATTTGAATATTTGTCAAAAACAATTGTAGTTAGCCAAGGATGACCGATTAGTAATAGTCAAAATAGTGGAAGTAGTGCATAGAGTTAGAATCAGAGTCAAATAGCATCACCAAGAGGAGGGACTACATCAAACATCATGGTCGGGGTGGATAATACTCTTAGGTTTCCTGAGTTCCAAGGAATTGGGTCAGAGGAGACAGAACAACACTTGTTTGTTTGTGAGACGATTTGGGTTGCAAAGAACGTAGATGATGAAGTTGTGAATATTGCACAATTAGCAACAACATTTAGAGGTCATCTGCTAGTATGGTATATGAAGTTACAGAGCACCATGCCTACAGGATAGGTTAGGACTTTGGTAGATATTAAGAAATCATTGTTGAAGGAGTTGAATAAGCCAAAGGCAGAGTCACGGTACATCACAGAATTGAAGGAGATAAAACAAGTACAAAGAGAGTTGGTATGGGATTATGATCAAATATTTAAGGATGTGATGGGTAGATTAATTTTCCATATCCCAGACCAAAAACACAAAGAATGGTTTATTGAGGGATTCTACCACACATTTGTAGGCCATTGATCCAAGAAAAGGTTGTGTCATAACCCAAGGCACTAGAGATTGCAATGAAAATGTAGTCATCTCCGGTGGGATACAATGGAGGAATGGCACAAGTTTGGACAAAGTTGGTTGCATTGACAATTCCACTTGCATAAATGAAAAAGGGCAAGGAGAAATGTGATGAAGTATGGTGTACAAAATGTAGGACTAAAGGCCACCACAAGGACGAATTCCCAACATTCACACAATATTTGGCAATGGGAGCACTGCATCCATTTCCAAGAGAAGGATATTGCGATATATGTAAGAAATGGGGCCATCACCCAACTCATTTTCCACTAATACATAAGTACAAGAGTACACCAAAGAGGTTGTTTTGCAATTTTTACAAATATGTAGGACACAAGGAGAAGTATTTTCATTCATTTGAATTAATGAGGGAAAACACATCCAATATGTACAGGATCTAGGAAGAAAATGTTGCAACAGAAGTGGGGGATCCACAATACAACAATCAAATAAGTTTCAACCAAGGGAACAAAGGAAAATTTGGTTGATGCCAAGGTAGAGGGAAGTTTGGAAGAGGAGGAAGAGGATCGATTATATGTTACAACTGTAATCAACCTGGACACTTGCTAGTGGTAAAGTGATACAAGGCTTGTGTATAAGGAATTATTCAAAGGTTCAGTTGAGAGAAACATGGAGCTGACATTAGGCCAAAGACGCAGAGATGAAAATGTGATTAGAAAGACACGATGAAAACCCCCTTCAATGTATTTTTTATGAGCCTAGAGAAGGTAAGCTCGGTTGTTTTTTCACATTTAGAGAGTTTGAAAAAATGTAAAATAAGACTCCATTGGGGTACCTTTTTTTAAAATAGTCTAGTTGGTTCGAAAAAGGGGTAAAATAGCACCGAAAAGATGTCTATTCAGAACCATTTTAACCAGTGTGACACAGATAAGATCACTCAACAATATTTTCAATTTTAAGGAGTCTGAAAAGAGCTTAACTATGGACTCACATCCTTTTTCTAGATTTAGTCTCCTTAGCCTGAAAAAGTATAAAATTTACTTAGGAGAACTCTCCTAGTGAGATGAATCTCTCGAGGTGTACCTTTTTCCTCCTTAATCCATAGGCTGGAAAACAGGATAAATTCATGCCAGTAGATGTTCTTCTGTACCAATTTAATGAGTGCGAAGGAACAAGGTCACTCAATAATCTTTTCAATTTTAAGGAGTCTCAAAAAGAGCTTAACTATGGACTCCATAGGGGATGTTCTTCTGGACCAATTTAACGAGTGTGAAGGAACAAAGGTCACTCGAAAATCTTTTCAATATTAGGGAATCTGAAAAGAGATTAACCATGGACTCTGTGGGGGTTCCTTTTTCCTAAATTTAGTCCCTCACGCTCGAAAAAGGGTTAAACTTATACCTGAGAATACTCTTGTAGTGAACTGAAGCTCCTAGAGTATACCTTTGTTCGTAAAAATTACCATCCGAACCAAAAAAGGGGTAAACTACTGTCGGAAAGATGTGCCTTCAAATTTTAGTTTGGCAAGCGTGAAGGACAACAAGATCAGTCGACAATCTTTTCATATTTATAGAGTCTGAAAAGGGATTAAAGGAGACTCCAAAAGGTTATTTTTATCAAGTAATTCCAATGAGATCACTTGTACCAAGAGAGAGAAGCAAGGGCTCCCATGCCCCCATTGGATAAACCAAAGGATCAATTGCTGAGACCAAGTCTCGAGAAGGAAAACATGATTGCATAATTTTCTTCTCATAAGCAATTGAACACCGAGGATAAGATGCCACATAATTCACCCGTGGTGGGGTAGAGTCTACATGAACACTAGGAACATATAAAGGGGTAGCCTAAACTAACATTGAATTAGGATGGTGATTATCAGATGCTAGTTGGTCGATAGTGACAATGCTTCCATTATGAGGGAAATGCATCACCCGAAAAAGTGTAGATACCACAACATTCATAACATATACATAATTACGCCTGAGAAGCATATTGAAATATAACGGGCCTTTCACCACTATAACATCGACAAGGGAAACCTTCCCACCTAATGAGATAGGAAATTGAGGAAGAACCTCCAAATATTCACTAGGATGTCTATCAAAAGCCAACAACTCATGCGAAGTAGACACAAGCTCGGGAGATACCAATACTTTCCAAACCAAGGAGGATAAAATACTTGCAGAGGCTCCTTCATCCACAATACATCGATAAATGTTTGTTGAATGAAATTTAACCCTTATTTGAAAGGGTGCATAAGAAGGAAGACAAGGCTCATCAAGGTCATTCTAATCAATGGAAATCATCCTAGAGCTTGGAGGGGGTGTTCTCGAAGTCAGTAGAATGGCCCCTTGTTCTAAAAGTACTGAACTGGAAATTCTAAAAATATAGTCAGTACACACATCACTCCCAAAGAGAGGAGTTGGATCAGCCGAAGATTGCATCGGCGTGACAACTTTGGTAGACTTGACACTCTCCAAGAGAAGAGTGGGATTAGCTGAAGACTGCATCGGCATGACCACTTTGGTAGACTTGACACTCTCTAAGATAAGAGTGGGATCAATCGAATACTGCATCGACGTGACCACTTTCTCAACCAATGGATGAATAGGCTATGAGACTACATGGTCTAAAGGAATATCATCCCCCAAAATAGGAGTGGGATCAGCCGAAGATTTCATCGAAATGACCACTTCATCAACCAAATATTGAATAGACTGTGAGGAAACCTTAGAAGACTCGGAATGAGAAGAGATTGTAGACATGGACCACAATATTTGTACCTCTGGAATGCCAGGGCACATATGAGTAAGGTCATATCCCTTGCAAAGATTAAAAGGGAACTTAGGCTTATGTCCTATCTGTCTAGGTTTCTCAACAGAATCAATGCCCCCATCATGAATAGTAGTGGCTATTTTCCCATATGCAACATGACATGCAGAGGTTGGTGATGGGTCAATAAAATGACTTGCAAAGGCTACAGACCTATGTCCAGTATGACTAGCAGGTACTGGACTTTTTCCCCCAACATGAATTAGAGAGGTTGGGTGCCTGCCCCCAACATGACTTGCAGTGGTTGGGTGCTAGTCTTCAACATGACTTGTAGAGGTTGATGACCTATATCCAACATGACTCGTAGAGGTTGGTGATTTCTTCTTCCTATTCTTCCTCTTTCTATTTCATTTAGACTTCTGGTTACTAGTAACTGTACTTTCACCAAAGGCGGGAGAAGGAGGAGGAGAATACTTTGCTAACAAAGGAACATAAACATGGTTCCCATGACATAAGTTGCTTAAATGAGAAGTGTCAAGATAATTTGGGACATTTGAAATGGTACCCAACCAAACTGGTAGTCCCACATTCAACCCGGGAATGTACAAAGTGGCCATCAAAGGGACACCAACGTTTCCGAATAAAGGAAAAGAATAGGAATCCCCTTGCAAAGGGGTTCCTTGGTTGGTATCATTAGTAAATTTATCCATGAAGATATTATTCACAAGTTCTCCCCTTGTGGTATATTTCATGTCCGTAAAAGTCTCACACACTAAATTCGGCGAACCAGTTTTATCAAAACAACGCCTATAAAGAGGCAGCTCCACATTTCTAAGAGGAAGACCAAAAAGTCCTCACCACTGATAGAGTGGGAAGTTCACCACCTTAGGTTAGAGACCCAAAGAAGTGATTGACTAAATCACTATGGAAAAATAGGGAGCATAGAGCACACACTAAAATTTCCTAAAGGAAAATCAAGTTGACCACTATCTAGTAGGAAGAACAGTTATGCCAACCAACATTAGAGAAACTTAACGGTGCAAGTGAAACTCGAACATGGAAGCACCCTCTGGGTATAATATCCAAAGCACGGCCCGACTTCAACTCTAGGTACCACGGTATACCCCCACAGTCACCTGTGTAAGTCCCTAGGATAAAGAAAATTAAGTTTCCAACTCACGAACAGTCACCAGGCGGGTACAGTCGACAGTCAGGTGGACCGCAATGAGAAAGATAACAAGTTTAAAACCTATTGAGTGTATCTAAAGAAAGTGGTCTGGAAGAAAACTTAGGATCTCGAATGGATTCGAGCTCCACGAAGCTCCATAGGAAAATGCAACCAAAAATATCCCACAACAAGTCCTCAATATGTGTTCCTCACTACGTTTGGTCCATCTTTGGAGGGGTTATCTCTGCTACCTTTCCTCACGCAACCTCATGTTTATCCCCTGTGTTAGAGGAGGGTCCCGGATAACTTTCATGTTTACTTGACTTTTTACACTCCCTAGCTATGACTCCAATGTTTTTTTTGAAGCCTTGAAGAGTTTCTTCTCCAACCTAATTCAAAGCTCTAGCCTAAACGGTCCACGAAGCTCCATAGGCAAATGCAACCAAAAATATCCCACAACAAGTCCTCAATATGTGTTCCTCACTACGTTTGGTCCATCTTTGGAGGGGTTATCTTTGCTACCTTTCCTCACACAACCTCATGTTTATCCCCTGTGTTAGAGGAGGGTCCCAGATAACTTTTATGTTTACTGGACTTTTTACACTCCCTAGCTATGACTCCAATGTTTTTTTTTAAGCCTTGAAGAGTTTCCTCTCCAACCTAATTCAAATCTCTAGCCTAAACTAGTTGATTGACCCTACAAACATAAAAGTCTAATTAATTTTAATCAATGTTCGTTTTAAATGGCTTGTTTTAACTCAGAGGATACGGTAGTGCAACTGATGTTGTTAAGACTCTTACAAAAAATGAAACTTATAAGAACACTGACAAAGAAGGATTATATTTCTTATTTTATTTTGAAGTTCTTTCAAGATGCAAACAAAACACAACACTATGCTAATTATTATTATTATTATTATTATTTGTAAATGCTTCAAACAAGAAAAACTTGAAATGTTTTTTTTTCTTTTCTTTAAAGAAAATGAAAAGGAGTAAAAGAAACATCAGAAAAGACTGAAACTGACCTATATCCCACTGTGGATCGTAGGAAGTCACTAAAGACACCAAACAGGCTAATAAAAAACTCAAAGACTCGCCCAAAAAACCTTTCTAAGTAAACACAAGAAATCTTTAAAAAGATAAGCAAACTAACATCTAACCCAGGCTTTGACTGTAAAAACCAGAGCCACTGAATTTAAACAAGAAACCCTGAGAAGTAAAATCTCAATCAGGTAAGAGGTTGACTACCTCTTCTTGAAAATAGTTTCTTGACATAGGTACACCATTGATGCTTAAGCAGCCTGCGTATGTACATAGGTTTTCTATAAATCAAGGCGCATATGTATGCGTTCTAGCCCACAGTAGGCCGTGTACACCTCTATAATTATTCAAAAAATAAACAGACAAAATGACAGGGAAGGGAGAACTGGTATGGCACCAATAGGTGACAAGACCCATTGAAAGACTCAGTAAACTCAACAAGAAACTCAAAAGGTAATAAAACCAATCAAATACCCAAAAAATCTCCTAAAACCGTAGAGGTTTCCCCAGTATGGTCACCATTTCTGCTAGAGGGAAAAACCCCCCTATGGCTACACCAGGTTTTACAATGTAGGAAGATAAATAACCGTTTAAAAGTATCCTAATTTTCTAACTACCCCAATCATACCCCAGACTTATGCAAGAAAAGTAAATTAAGAAGAATCTGGTAACTGTACCTTTTACACCACGTCCAGTGTAGATCCTCTCGTGCTTGATGGCTCTACTGACTGCAAACCTCCTCCCAAGGCCATCCTGCATTCATAGACAGATAAATAGAGAAATACAAGCATACATTTCATACATAAATCAGGGTTAAATGTTAGAATAAAAACATAGAACAAATGTAAACATTAGACACATCATGTTATTGGGACAAGAAAAGTACTTCTTTTATTAACAAACAATGATTACTTACAACCAGTGTTGGCTACTGCTCCTCAAACCTGGTCCGGACTCCTCTTCACCAAACTCCAAGTGCACCTCCGTGTATCTTTCTCCTCTTACACTTCTCCTTAGGAAATTAAATGGGCTTATGATGGAGGAAAAAGGACAAAATGAGGAATTCTGATGAAATTCTCATAACAAGATTGCAAATGCTTGGGGCAAGGAGGGGATGTAAAATAGGAAGAGTTTCACTATTCTTATTCTTAGATGTGGAATGATACCCCAACACCTCCTTTTATATGGGAGAAGGATGGTTATTTGGTTGGGTGATGGGATATAGGTAGTGGATCAGTTGGGAAACTACCCAATAGCCCGTAATCTCAACGAATTCCTTGCAACTTTTTAATTTTTGCAATTTTTGCAAGTATACAAGGGTTGTAATGGTGCAGCTAGGATACATACACGGGATGTAGTGGTGTAGCAAGCATATGTATGTGGGAAATAGTGGTGCAGGGCATGTACATATTCAAAAAATGAGTTTTTAAGAAGAGCTGCTCAATGATGGATTGAAAAAATTTCCATGTAAGAGGGCCAAATTCCAGATATGCATGTATGGAGAAAATTAGGGTTATAACAACACTTGTCCTGCAACTACCAGAATAAATGTATGACATGCACATATTGCAGAGCACTAGATCACTCGATGAAAGATTGTCCCCAACTAGTTGCGAAGTGTTAGGCTAGAGGAAACCAGAACCAGAATCTGAATCTGAATGTACAAATGATATCAGCCAAAATACACAATGAAGGACCCAAAGTATTCGATGTTACGCACAAAGGAGATAGGACTGGGACTTTTAGGACAGATGAATGGAATCAGACTTAATAATAGCTCAAAAAGTTGGCAGGGGCTATGCCATATTTTTATCCTCAACAAGAAAAGGAGAGATATCAAAGGGAAAGTAAAGAAGTAATTAGAGCGGATTGGGGAGTATAAACATCAGTGACGCCTCGCGTAGAATATCACATTATTCCAGAGAAGCCAATGGGGAAGGTAATCACACTAACAAAGTTCTTGAGAAGTTTTGTAGATATAATAAAAATGAGGTTTCACTGAGTACATTATACGACATGATTGATCCCTACAACATAGGAATGGAAACTCCTGTTGCAGAAAGGATGGTAAATCAGTTAATACACAAAAAGTGAACTAATGAAGAATTCAGATTCATTGTGTAGATTGGAGAGTATTATGTGGATAATATTATTTTGGACTTAGGTTATGACGTGAATGTGTTACCTAAGAAGAAATGAGAGTTGATGGAAAACCCAATTTGGTATGGTCTCTTGTTTATCTAAGGCTAGCAAATAAACACAAAATAGTTTTGATTCGTTGATTGACATGAGTACCCGTGAACATAGATGGGGTGCCCAACATGTGTAAGACACTGAAATCCTAAATACTCCTTTACGGAATGGGACATCATAAATTTCATTTTTCTTGACATCTCAAATCCTTTATACAAGGTCTCCATCCTCTTCTACTCAATCGTAGTGTCCTAACGATTTCCACCAGGCTCAAATATGACCTTTGGTTTACATGTTATGGCCTCCCAAAGTTCTTCAACATTCATTGGTTGAGGGCCATGTGGATCCATCTCATTTTCACCCTCCTCAAGCTCCAACATCCATGGTGTAATTCCATTCACCATCCAAACCAACAACGATACTCATCCCTCCTCTAATACACATGCTAGGGGAAAAGACGATGTTTGGCACTTCAATGTTGGGCACCCCTTTTCCTTTTTGTACTCAGATCCTCCGGAGTCCCGAATTCTTGGACTCTCGAAAGGTTTCCAGGTATCTTCGGCCTACAATCCCTTTGGAGCCTACGTTCCAACATCCCATTCTCCCAGAGTAGGACTTTGTCGAAGTGCCAGATACATTCTAGATCCAATGGCTAGAGGAGATCTTGAAGGGTCCTCAGATCTATGACTTCTATCTCTTCATAAATTTTGTGTTCAGAGGTTCCTTCACCTTGAACCATACTTCCTTCAAGAGTGTCAAACTCCTGAAGTCTCAGGTACTAGATACGAAGGAAAATACAAGTAGGTCCCACATGTTCCTTTTACCACATGGACCAAGCGGTGGGTGCCAAGAGTGATATGCAGCAAGGCTAAGATGACACATGGCCCTTCAGTGGGTGACATGTGTCATGCGTTAAAGGGCCCATGACCAGTTTATCATCGCTTACTGATGGAAAATAACAAAATCAAGTGTCAAATCCAAGAGCTACTTCAAAAGGGGCACATCAGACCCAAATCCTTCCCTTGCAGAAGCCCGATTGTATTGGTATGGAACAAATATGGGACTTGGCGACTTTGCATCGATTACAAAGGATTAAACAAAATCATAGTCAGGAACCGATACCAAATTCCCCAAATTGATGACCTTCTTGACCAACTCAATGGGGCCAAGTTCTTTAGCAAGATTGACCTAAAGTCTAACTACCACCAAGTTCCCATCAAATCAACTGATGTATGGAAGACAACTTTCAAATCTAAATAAGGTCTCCTCAAATGGTTGGCCATTCCATTTCTCATAACAAATGCACCAATAACTTTCATGAGGTTGATGGATGATGTATTGAGACCCTTCACCAAATTTTTTGTGGTGGTATATCTGGATGAAATCCTCATCTTGAGAAGAACTCAGGAGGATCACATGCAACATATTCAACTAGTTTTGAGCACTCTACAGCAGCACAAGCTATATGCCAACTTGAAAAAATGATCCTTTGGCATGAACAAGTTCCAATACTTGGGATACATTATTGATGAACATGGGGTACATGTGGATCCAAGTAAGATCCAATTCATCTGTGACTGGTCATCTCTAACCACACTAACTGATCTTTGGAGCTTCTTGGGACTTTCGAACTTCTACTGACAGTTTGTGTTGGGATTCTCCCATATCTCATGGGCCCTCATCCAAGTGACCAAGGGAGGTGGAAAGGAAAATTGTGTGTGGTGGAAGGCACATCAATCAACATTTGATGATCTAAAGCATCACTTGTGTTCATCTTTAGTAATCGCCTTACCCAATATGCAATAACTGTTAGAGATTGAGACAGATGCATCTGATTATGCTGTAGGCAGAGTTCTCACTCAACACAGTCATTCGGTAGCATACCATGGTGGATACTTTCCAGAAATACCTCACCTATGACAGGGAAATGTATTCCATTGTACAAGCATGTCATCAATCAAAAAAATACATTCTGGGAAAGGAGACAATAATCCACATTGATCACAATCCTTTACAGTTCATACAGACACAGGGGAAGTTGCAAAATGGTCGCCATTAGAAGTGGTCCACCTACCTGCAACAATTCCATATCAACATTAAGTATAAGACAAGGAGAAAAAATTGTGTCATTGACTACCTCAATCGGCCTCCCATGCTTGCACTCACCACTATGCTCCATTCCTATGGGCATGAGGCATCTGAGTGGCCCCAACTTGATCAACAATATATGGAATTCGCCACCAGCTATCAAATATTGGGTGCAGAAGTCAATGTCATTGATTTTCACATTCACGATGTACTGCTATGTCATATAGGCCATCTCTGTTTTCCTACAAGCGAGCATGCAAAACTGATTTGGGAGGATCACTATAGTCGGATGGCAGGACGTTTTGGCATGGAGAAAATTGTGGCCATTCTACGAAAACCTTTTCATTGGTAAAAAATTCTACAGGACATCAACAAGTACATTTGATCTTTAACTACACGTGCCATTTCCAATCCAACCATAAAAAAGAAAGGCTTATACACCCCTCTTCCTACTCTTGAGAGACCTTGGGAATCCATATCGATGGATTACATGTCTGGCCTTCCATCCACCAAGTAAGGTAATGATTGCGTATTTGTGGTGGTTGATTGGTTTTAGAAGATGGTCATTTTCAAAGCTTTCAAGAAGAGAATCACATCGATAGATATTGTCAAGCTATTCTTCGAATGATTGTGAGTCCATTTTCGGATACCAAATACCATCATCTTCAATCAGGACAACAGGTTCCTCAACACATTTTTGTCGAGTCTCTGGTCACTGTTGGACACCAAGCTCACTAAATCCACTTCCTTCCACCCTCAAACTAATGGCCAAATATAGGTCATCAATCAGATGATTGTGCTCATCCTGCACATGTATAATTCTAATCATATGTGCACATGGCATGAGAGTCTTCCCTATGTTCAACACAGCTACAATAGGGTTCTCCATAGCTCCAACAACCATATCCCCTTTCAAGTGGGGCTAGGATTCCAATCCTTGGGTCCCATTGATGTTTCAGTACCTCTTACAACCACACAGATAGATCATTCCCATGTCATTCTGAGGCCAACAAAGCCACTAGATTCATTGAGTGGATTCATCACATCTACCAACAGGTCCATGAGAATTTTCAGAAATCCAATGTTAAGTACAAGCAACGTCAGGATCAACACCAGGTACCTCACAAGTTTCAGGTGGGAGACAAGGTTTGGTTACATTTTCAGAAAGAACAACTTACAGGGCCCCATCAGAAGCTCTGTCTACTTTGATATGGGCCTTACAATATCACCAAGTTTGTGGGTGACAATTATTTTCATCTCAACACTCCTCCCTTGCTTGGCTTGGACCCACTGTTCAATGTGGACCTCCTTCGGCCATATTTTCCACCATTATTGGACACCTTAGAGATCACAGAATAGTTGAAACCGATAGAGCTCAACCATGATTGCATGGAAGAAGCATCCACTGATCAAATAGTGGACACATAGGTCAAGGGAACTCACCTACAGAGGATCCAATTTTATATGGTTGTCAAGGTAGGGAAACTCCTACACCAAGGAAAGTGGATCACCTAGAGCCAAATTCAACATAAATTTATCACATGATGGGGGAAATCAACACAATGGATACCATTGTTTCCTAAGGGGGGATAATTGATCCATGTGGATATTTTTGGCGACTGACCTATTCCAATTGGCTTCTCTTGAAAGTTTTTAGTTCAACATGTTCTTCTGTAATTCTTTGTAATTGTGGGTTCTATAGTTTTGGGGTTGTTTTATGCCCTACACAACTTTCATGTGGATATTGGTGGCCACCCACCTAATCCAACAGGCTTATTTTGGAATTTTTCATGTCAATACATCTTTTTGTATTTCCAGGGTCGTTTTGGGGCCCTAAATAGTGTCTTTTTGGCTAGCCATAGTCAAATTGCAGACAAAGTTATATTATGACGACATAATGTGTATTTCTCAAAAATAGATTTCCAACGGGCTATCACACGCCTAAAACAGAGGTCATATGCAAAATTTACGAACTTCGGAAGTTGAGGTACCAAATTACCCATTGGGGCCCACATAAATTTGGGATTTTCATCTCCTAGGGTTAAGTTTTTGGATGGCTAGGGTTATGGAATTCATGAGTAATGTTAAAAATTCCTCTAAAGCCTCATTGTAATCATTCTTCTCAAATGGATACATGTAGTAGCCACATCTCTTCTCAGAGATAGCTACCACCATTCGAGCAAGTTGTTTTCAGTTCTGTAGTTTTATAGTTCCAGCCTATTTTATTTTTTCACTAGAAGTTATTGTTCACTGGATATATGTTGTTGTTCTCTGTATATTTGTGTTATTGTTTTCAGTCTGTTATTTATTTTGTTCCTCTCATAAATCCATATCAAAATTCATGTGATAAAGAAGATGGGGTTCTATCAAATGATTTCAATCAATAGAAATCATCTGATTGTTTGAAGGGGGTGGCATCGGGACATGAGGAGTGCCCCTTTGTCTGGGTGAATCGATATTAACAAGGTAGACCTGAAATACATCCTCACTCTTTGAATGAGGAGTGGGATCAACCAATGATGGACTCGAAGAGACCACTTTGGCGGCACTCTTCAGAGGAAGAGTGGGATTGATCGATGATGGAATTCGATCGAGAACTTTGGGTTCACTCTTCAGATGAATATTTTGGTTGATCGATGATGGAACTTGATCAGTCACATGAGTTTCAATTTTCAAAAGAAGAGTGGGATTGACCGATGATGAAAATGGATCGATCACTTTAGGTTCACTATTTATATGAAGAGCTGGGCTTATCAAGGACGAAACTGGATTAGCTACTTGGGTTACTGGTTCAATTGAGGATGAAACCAGATTGACCACCTGATCAACTAGACTAACCAGGGATTTAACCGAATTCACCAGTCCATCAATTAATTACGGGTTGGGAGAAATATTACGATAACCATTTGGAAGTTGAAGCTTTTCCAAAATATAAGAAGCCTCATTCATATAAGGGAAAAGGTGAGAGTGATGATCACCTTCGCATAAATTACAAGGAAATTTGATGGTTCTATTCTTCTTATCAACTTTAATGTCACTAGTTGAAGGGGTTTCACCAACATGTATAGCAGGGGTTGATGACATGGAATACCACATCTCTAAGACCTTTGGGAGACCAGGGAAATCCATCAAAAAGTGTCCACCTTTATAAATCCTATAAGGGAATTTGGGTTTAAGATTCTTCGTTTTAGACTTGTCAACTTTATCAACACTTCCAGTACAATTAACAATAGTTGGTTTCTCGGATCCAACATGACCTAATGTAGTTGGAGGCTTTGTCTCTTTCTGATTCTTCTTCTTCTTCTCCTTTTGTTTCTTCCTCTCCTTATCAACCAAACTACTTTCTTTAGATATTTCACTAGGAGAAGAAGGAGAAAGGGAAGGAGACCTCACAAGTGAAGAAGGAGAAATGTTGACATGAGGTTGATTTGCGGGTGGTGTCCTTACATCTGAAGAAATAGGTACACTTGAAGTACTGGGAAAATTCAATATCACCGAAGTGGGGAAAAACCAAACCGGTTACCTGATGGTGAGTCCTGGAAGACTCAGTGTGGCAATGCATGGAGGACCAACATTTCCAAAAGAAGGAAAGGTGAAAGGTTCCCCAGCAAAATGGGTTACTTCATCGTTAATCCTAGGAACTGATGACCTAAGGTCCACTAGGGAAAATAGACAACACACTCTACAAATCTAAGAAACAAACAATCAAACAAACCTTCCCACAATGAAACCACTAGTTGGTGATGAAATCCAACATAGTGAGATCAATATAGTAAGGGGATGGGATAAAGCGGGTGGATTAGTTACATTGGTGACCTTTTTAATGGAATTATGCCTTAGTGAAAGTTCCCACATGGTTTTAACTGTGGGTTTACCCTCCAAGGAGCTCGAGTGAGTTTGACCAACGTTTGAATCAAGTACAATGAAGACTCCCCTTCACCGCCACCTTATACATCAACCCTACAGATATATTCCACTAAGGTTACCAACACGCAGTCATCCTCTGGGTGGGCATAGTAGATAGTCGAGAAATATCGTATGTGCAGGATAACAAGTATGAAATTATTCAAGAGAACTGAAGAAAGGTGTACCAAAATACTACTGAGGACCCCGAATGGATTCAATATTCACAAAATTTTGAGACCAAATGAAACTAGTCTTTTCTCAAGAATAACCCCCAATATACGATATTTCTTCTACGTGGGTTAAGCTTCGGAGGGGAAATCCCTGCTTCTCTCCCGCACATGACCTCGTGTTTAACCCTTGTGTGAGAGGGGGATCCTGACTATGTTTATACAAACAATTGGATTTACCACTACCTAGAAGAAGATTCTATGTTTGTCTGATACATTTGGAAAGTTATCATCACAACCTATTCCAAATAAGAGTAAAAAATGAAAAAATAAGCAGAGACTGACTTGGTAACTATGACTACTACTTGATGACATATAGGGAAGATGGAAGGCTAAAAAACAATCGACCAAATAAGATCAAACGAGGAAAAAGTTTTATATGATCCAAGGAAATACAAGGCAATGTCCTTCCCCATTAGAGTTGTCAATTTTTGTTACAAAAACATTCCCCTGTAGACATGTGAACTTTCCCTTGGATTACAGACCTCTATACCAAGACAAAAAATTACATTTGGACACTACCATTCCTATAAATTCATTTTATCCATCGAAAAAGAGAGAAGGAGGCGAAGTATGATGCACCTCGTTTATGACATTTGTCCAATCCACTCCAATCCATGAGCTTGATATTCACTCTCAATGAAAATCTTTACCTACAATGAACAACAAAAAACAAACGACTATCTCCTACTCTAATGGATTAGACTAAACAAATCTATCTATGTGGATTGAACCAATCAATAGAAAATCACATATGAATACATACTTGAAGGAAATATGCCAAGTATATTAAATGAGACCATGAATGATGTCAGATACAACTCTTCCAATATCTCCTCATCAATACCCTTGCATGAATCCCAAGATCATAAGTTTGATATATTTGTCTCTGTCCTCCATAATCAAAGGTTTGATACTTGAAAGCTTCTCCCCTTTTCACCTTGGAAAGCCCTCAATATATAGGCTTAGATGGGGATTAGTTGAGGATATGTCTCCTTTAGGTTAGGATGTGACCCTAGAATAGTTCCATAGGATAAAATTTGATCCAAACCAAACTCGTCTCCAAGAGATGGCCCTTAGAAAGAGGCAGGATTCTCCAAATTTTCCTCTAACAAAAAGTAGTGCTCCCCTATAGTTAGATATAGAGTGTTGATCCTAGATAAACGATCCCTAAATAAGGTAAGGGGGGCAATAACCTATGGGGTAGCACTCCCCCAACATGGATAGGGGGTGATACCCTTTAAAAATCCCCAAAACATGGTTGATTTTTCAAGTAAAAAGTGTGTTTCTAGCCTTGAAATGATGGGTTTCTTCCTCCAATATGACTTAGGGATCATGGAAAATGTTTTCTGATGGTTTCAAAGGGTTAAAACACATATAAAAATGCATGCTACACTTATTAAGGTGCATATGACACTTGCAACACTTACCAAGGTGCATACGACACTTTTACGACACTTGCGACACTTAGGGTGAAATACTTAAGTGTGTCATTTTGATGTGTAACACATAGTAGTCGAAGAGAATATGGAGGAACAAGTGAAAAATATTGTTGAATTCATTAAGGGATTTTGATAATGGATATAAGACTTAAATCTAAGGATCATGCTAGGATTTCCACCATAGATCCACAAAGGCAGAGAGAGAACGACAACCACAACCGTTTCCAACATAAAAAAGATTGAGGGAAAATGCGTGAAACTTTGTGAGGAGAAAACACAAGTGTGGACATAGTTGATAGAAGAGTTGGATATGAAGGTCATAGAGTCCAAGCTAAGGGAATATTAAGAACACACAAATTAGGAAACATAAAGTGTGACTATACTACCACCGATAGCGTGCATGTCCTCCATTCTAGATCAACAACAGACACAGGTAGAAGTGGAGAGAATGAGGGGCTAGAAAAATATCCTGCAACAGAGACTGGGACCACTGCAAGAAGAGGCATTGTGGGTAATTGGATATTTGGCCATGGTGGAGAGTAGGGTCAAGAAATCAATGATTGAAGTAGAGGACAAACTTACAAATTTGACCACCCAAGGAGCAAAGGAGATACCAACAACAGAGGTCGCAATCATCAAAGAGGTAGAGGGGGAAAAGGTTGCCTCTCAAAACTTCAATTCATCATGGAAGATCAACAAACATGCATGAGTATCTTGATTTTTTCCACAGGTGAGTGTTTGGGATGTTTTGGACAGGTAGTCTTGAAAACAACTTTTACAGTTTTGATAAAGTTTTGAGGAAAAATCCTAAGTATAAGAAAATTGCACGGAGGAAGAAGGAAATATAGAGAGTGTGTCATTGAGGTGCATCCATAAGGAAATTGCGTAGAAGGAGGAAAGGGTGAAAAAGGAATACAATGTGCATCTCAAATAATAAATCCATAGGAATAAAGAATAACAGGAGAATGACAACTTGACATTCTAGAAATAGAAGAACAACATAAAAGCAACATGAAGGTTGTAAAGCAGGAGAAAGGCATCAAAAAACTAGTTAACTAAGCTGACCATGCATTGTAATAAGATATTTTTGGGATGAATAGATTAGGGTTTTTGTAAATGTGTTGAACCTACATAGAATTGATCTAGCTAGAAAATACTACACACATTTGCAAAGAGAAATGGAGAAAGAAGAAGAAGGAGAGAAAGCATGGAAGAATTCTCATTAACCGTTAAAAATAATGAATAATTTACATAGGATATACTCTGTATAACTCAATCAATGCACATTGGAGGAGAACCAATGTGTCATATTGGTGGTCTAGAGTGATCTGGACACACACCACCAGTTACGAGAGTGAATTTCCACCTAGTCTAGTCTCTCAGGTAGTTACGGGAGTGAACTGCCACCTAGTTGAGTTAACTAGTCAACTAGTATTCAGTTAACTGACTGAACAAAGTGTAGTGAGGAGTAGATAAAGGAATCAAGGGTAATAAGCTAGTCTGGTGATGATCCCAAGGCAAGTGCACATTAGTATGGTGATGATCCCAATGTTGCATGGTGACAAAACTAATGACTCAACTCAACTAGTCAAACCGAAGTGTCAACTGAAAGAGAATATTATTTAGGTGGAATGATCTCCCCTAAAATATAGGAGACTGGACAATGACTAATTATGAATAATAAACAAGGAAAAACATTAGGAAAAATAAATCCTAGGTGTGTGTGAAGTAACTCCAACAACCCCCCTGAACATCACTATGTTGAAAATAAAGAATGTGTCCCGACAACGAGGCCATACAATGTATGAAAAAAGAATAACTATAGTTGCTAGGAAATTGTGTCCTTCACTCCAAGATGAATTCACAGAGAATGGAACTTCTACTCAGTGGAGGTATTGGTAAAGGTGTCTGACGTATGTTTTGTTGAAGGACAAAAATGTAGGTCGATGATACCCTCGTGTACTAAGTTTTGGATGTAGTGCATGTGGATCTTGATGTGCTTCATCTGCTACCTCTAAACTAGATCTCTACAGAAATTCAGAGTTCTCTGGTTGTCACACCAGATGATGATCAGAAGATGAAATTGAATACACAACTCAGTGAGAAAATGTTGTAGCCACATAGCCTGAATGGTTATGTTAACTACTCCTTTGTACTCCGCCTCAACTAAAGATAGAGAAATGGCATCTTGCTTCATGCTTGACCAATAGATAGGCCCAGAACCAAGACTAAGTGAGTAATCATATGTGGACTTACGATCAGTGCTATCGGTATCCCAATGAGAATCAGTAAACCCGATGAGATATAATGTAGAGTCTACTTCATAATGAATCCCAAAGGTGATGGTGCCCTATACGTATCAAAGGATATGCTTTGTATCTTTCCAATGTAGTTCATGCGACTCCTTCATGAACTTAGAAACTCATCCAACTGCATAGGAGAGGTCTGGTATGGAGTGTGCAAGATACAACAAGATCCCCACTAGCTTTTTGTAAAATGTGTTTTCAACCAGTGGAGTCTCCTCGCCATCCTCAAGTTTGACTCCTGATAGGAAAGGATTCGGAGTAGACTTGCAGTCTGTCATGTTAAATCTCTCAAGAAAATCTCGTGCATACTTGTCCTGAGAAAGTTTGATGCATGATACATTCTGATTGATCTCATGTCCAAGGAATAAGTGTAGAGGACCCATGTTCATCATGAAAAACCTTTCATGTAAAATCCTCTAGAATGAAACAATCATTGAAGTCAAGCAACCTGTGATCAACAAATCATCAACATACAAAACTAAAAGTAGAAGTGAATCAATTGTCCTAAGCATGTGGACATTTGGGTTTTATTTACAACATACAAAGTTTTGTGACAAGAGGTAGGAGTCCATCTTGGCATACCATGCCCTTGAAGCCTGCTTGAGGCCATAAAGGGACTTCTTCAGCCAAAAAACCAATGATGATTCCTGCATAAATCCTTGGGATTGTTCCATATAGATCTCCTTAAAGAGATCACCTAAAGAAATGCATTATTCACATCCATCTGATGTAATTCCCATACCTTGGCTATCGCAATGGTAGGTTCCAATCATATGGAATCCATCTTCGCTACTGGAGCGAAGGTCTCATCCTAGTCAATAGCATGCACCTACCGAAAGCCTTTGGAAACAAACCTATATTTATATCTGCTAATATGGCCATTCGTTGCAGTCTTGGTCATGCAAACCCATATGCATCTGACAAGTTTCCTCCCATAAGGAATGGGAACCAGATCCTAAGTCGGTTTCTCGAGGAGGGAGTTGTACTCCTCCTACATGGTGGATTCCCAAAAGGGATTTCCAACAGCCTCGTCATAATACTGTGGATTTGAAGACTAAACCAAAAAAAGATGCCTAGAGGGAAATGGTTCAATGGTAGTGAGTGCAACAGGAGGATCCTCGAAATAAGATCGATTCCTCCTAGTATCGGTTAGATCACCAACGAGATCCCCTACATCCTGAAGAGTAGTTTGTACCCACTTGGGCCTCTTCTTTGGCTCTTCAACTGCATCTAGATGCTCTAAATCTGCATCTAACTGTATTGAATCTGAATCTGAATCATCTAAGTCCTTTGAATTAGAACTCTCATCTGAAGAAGAGTCGGCATGTGCATTCTCATCATCTCGGATAGGTGGAAGAATGAAGGTGTCTACATGCATCTACTGAGGTGCATGCGAGACACTTTCCTCGAATTTGACACTAGGCTCAATGATGATCCAGTCTGAGGAAAGATCAATAAGACTATATCCCTTCACACCATCGGGGTATAAAAAAAAATACAGTCAGTGCTTTGTGGATCAAGTGCCTTCCTCTTTTCATAGGGAATCCGGACCCATGCACGTGCACCGAAAATAAGAAAGTGGGTCACTTCTAGTTTGAATCCGCTCTAAGCCTCATAGGGGGTCTTATCCTTGACAAATCTATGGGGAGATCATTTTTGGATGTATGTTGCACAATTTAGTGCTTCGGCCCATAGTCTCTATGGTAGTGACTTTGCATGCAACATGCAAGATACCATCTCCTTTAGAGATCTGATTTTTCTGCTCAACAACTTTGTTTTGCTGCGGAGCATAGGGAGCTGTATGCTGCAACTAAATCCCTGCCTCATGGAAAAGATCATGTATCTCATTATTGAAATACTCTCCCCCATTATCAGTTTGGAGGACTTTGATCTTCTTTCTATACTATGTCTCAACCAAGGCTTTGAAATCTTTGAGGTGTTGAAAGACCTCATATTTTTTCCTAAGAAAGTAGATCCATGTAAAATGTGAGAAATCATCAACAAAAATGAGAACAAATCTTTCTTTGCTGATGGATGGATGTGGAAAAGGACCCATGAGGTCACTTTGAATTAGATCTAAAGGTGCAGAAGCTCGCTAAGACTTTCCTTTGTCGAATTTATCTTGAGGGTGTTTTAGAACACATCCCTCACATACTCCCTTGGAGAAATGGATGTCTAGTAGACCATCAACCAATATTTTCTTGCTAAGTTGTTGCATGTATCTGAAATNAACATGAAGGTTGTAAAGCAGGAGAAAGGCATCGAACAACTAGTTAACTAAGTTGACCATGCATTGTAAGAAGATATTTTTTGGATGAATAGATTAGGGTTTTTTTAAATGTGTTGAACCTACATAGAATTGATCTAGCTAGAAAATACTACACACATTTGCAAAGAGAAATGGAGAAAGAAGAAGGAGAGAAATCATGGAAGAATTCTCATTAACTGTTAAAAATAATGAATAATTTACATAGGATATACTCTGTATAAATCAATCAATGCACATTTGAGGAGAACCAATGTGTCATATTGGTGGTCTAGAGTGATCTAGACACACACCACCAGTTACGAGAGTGAATTTCCACCTAGTCTAGTCTCTCATGTAGTTACGGGAGTGAACTGCCACCTAGTTGAGTTAACTAGTCAACTAGTATTCAGTTAACTGACTGAACAAAGTGTAGTGGGGAGTAGATAAAGGAATCAAGGGTAACAAGCTAGTATGGTGATGATCCCCAGGAAATTGCGCATTAGTATCGTGATGATGCCAATGTTGCATGGTGACAAAACTAATGACTCAACTCAACTAGTCAAACCGAAGTGTCAACTGAAAGAGAATATTATTCAGGTGGAATGATCTCCCCTAAAATATAGGAGACTAGACAATGACTAATTATGAATAATAAACAAGGAAAAAAATTAGGAAAAAGAAATCCTAGGTGTGTGTGAAGTAACTCCAACAACCCCCCTGAACATCACTATGTTGAAAATAAAGAATGGGTCCCGGCAACGAGGCCATACAATGTATGCAAAAAGAATAACTACAGTTGCTAGGAAATTGTGTCCTTCACTCCAAGATGAATTCACAGAGAATGGAACTTCTACTCAGTGGAGTTTTTGGTGAAGGTGTCTGACGTATTTTTTGTTGAAGGACAAAAATGTAGTTCGATGATACCCTCGTGTACTAAGTTTTGGATGTAGTGCATGTGGATCTTGATGTGCTTCATCTGCTACCTCTAAACTAGATCTCTGCAGAAATTCAGAGTGCTCTGGTTGTCACACTAGATGATGATCAGTAGATGAAATTGAATACGCAACTCAGTGAGAAAATGTTGTAGCCACATAGCCTGAATGGTTATGTTAACTACCCCTTTGTACTCTGCCTCAGCTAAATATAGAGAAATGGCATCTTGCTTCATGCTTGACCAATAGATAGGCCCAGAACCAAGACTAAGTGAGTAATCATATGTGGACTTACGATAAGTGCTATCAGTAGCCCAATGAGAATCAGTAAACCCGATGAGATATAATGTAGAGTCTACTTCATAATGAATCCCAAAGGTGATGGTTCCCTGTACGTATCAAATGATATGCTTTGCATCTTTCCAATGTAGTTCATGCGACTCCTTCATGAACTTAGAAACTCATCCAATTGCATAGGAGAGGTCTGGTATGGAGTGTGCAAGATACAAAAAGATCCCCACTAGCTTTCTGTAAAATGTGTTTTCAACCAGTGGAGTCTCCTCGCCATCCTCAAGTTTGACTCCTGATAGGAAAGGATTCGGAGTAGACTTGCAGTCTGTCATGTTAAATCTCTCAAGGAAATCTCGTGCATACTTGTCCTGAGAAAGTTTGATGCATGATACATTCTGATTGATCTCAAGTCCAAGGAATAAATGTAGAGGACCCATGTCCGTCATCAAAAACCTGTCATGTAAA
>SNQJ01S0042719.1:74103-87032 GCA_010110895.2 Picea sitchensis
CAACTGAAAGAGAATATTATTCAGGTGGAATGATCTCCCCTAAAATATAGGAGACTAGACAATGACTAATTATGAATAATAAACAAGGAAAAAAATTAGGAAAAAGAAATCCTAGGTGTGTGTGAAGTAACTCCAACAACCCCTCTGAACATCACTATGTTGAAAATAAAGAATGGGTCCCGGCAACGAGGCCATACAATGTATGCAAAAAGAATAACTACAGTTGCTAGGAAATTGTGTCCTTCACTCCAAGATGATATCACAGAGAATGGAACTTCTACTCAGTGGAGGTTTTGGTGAAGGTGTCTGACGTATGTTTTGTTGAAGGACAAAAATGTAGTTCGATGATACCCTCGTGTACTAAGTTTTGGATGTAGTGCATGTGGATCTTAATGTGCTTCATCTGCTACCTCTAAACTAGATCTCTGCAGAAATTCAGAGTGCTCTGGTTGTCACACTAGATGATGATCAGTAGATGAAATTGAATATGCAACTCAGTGAGAAAATGTTGTAGCCACATAGCCTGAATGGTTATGTTAACTACCCCTTTGTACTCTACCTCAGCTAAATATAGAGAAATGACATCTTGCTTCATGCTTGACCAATAGATAGGCCCAGAACCAAGACTAAGTGAGTAATCATATGTGGACTTACGATCAGTGCTATCGGTAGCCCAATGAGAATCAGTAAACCCGATGAGATATAATGTAGAGTCTACTTCATAATGAATCCCAAAGGTGATGGTTCCCTGTACGTATCAAATGATATTCTTTGCATCTTTCCAATGTAGTTCATGCGACTCCTTCATGAACTTAGAAACTCATCCAACTGCATAGGAGAGGTCTGGTATGGAGTGTGCAAGATACAACAAGATCCCCACTAGCTTTCTGTAAAATGTGTTTTCAACCAGTGGAGTCTCCTCGCCATCCTCAAGTTTGACTCCTGATAGGAAAGGATTCGGAGTAGACTTGTAGTCTGTCATGTTAAATCTCTCAAGGAAATCTCGTGCATACTTGTCCTGAGAAAGTTTGATGCATGATACATTCTGATTGATCTCAAGTCCAAGGAATAAATGTAGAGGACCCATGTCCGTCATCAAAAACCTGTCATGTAAAATCCTCTAGAATGCAACAATCATTGAAGTCAAGCAACCTGTGATCAACAAATCATCAACATACAAAACTAAAAGTAGAAGTGAATCAATTGTCCTGAGCATGTGGACATTTGGGTTTGATTTACAACATACAAAGTTTTGTGACAAGAGGTAGGAGTCCATCTTGGCATACCATGCCCTTGAAGCCTGCTTGAGGCCATAAAGGGACTTCTTCAGCCAACAAACCAATGATGATTCCTGCATAAATCCTTGGGATTGTTCCATATATATCTCCTTAAAGAGATCACCTAAAGAAATGCATTATTCACATCCATCTGATGGAATTCCCATCCCTTGGCTATCGCAATGGTAGGTTCCAATCATATGGAATCCATCTTCGCTACTGGAGCAAAGGTCTCATCCTAGTCAATATCATGCACCTACCGAAAGCCTTTGGAAACAAACCTATATTTATATATTCTAATATGGCCATTCGTTGTAGTCATGGTCATGCAGACCCATATGCATCTGACAAGTTTCCTCCCATAAGTAATGGGAACCAGATCCTAAGTCGGTTTCTTGAGGAGGGAGTTGTACTCCTCCTACATGGTGGATTCGCAAAAGGGATTTCTAGAAGCCTCACCATAATACTGTGGATCTGAAGACTAAACCAAAAAAATATTCCTAGAGGGAAATGGTTCAATGGTAGTTAGTGCAATAGGAGGATCCTAGAAATAAGATCAATTCCTCCTAGTATCGGTTAGATCACCAATGAGATCCCCTACATCCTAAAGAGTAGTTTGTGCCCACTTGGGCCTCTACTTTGGCTCTTCAACTGCATCTGGATGCTCTGAATCTGCATCTAACTGTGTTGAATTTGAATCTGAATCATCTAAGTCCTTTGAATTAGAACTCTCATCTGAAGAAGAGTTGGCATGGGCATTCTCATCATCTCGGATAGGTGGAAGAATGAAGGTGTCTACATGTGGCTACTGAGGTGCATGCGAGACACTTTCCTCGAATTTGACACTATGCTCAATGATGATCCAGTCTGAGGAAAGATCAATAAGACTATATCCCTTCACACCATCGGGGTATAAAAAAAAAATACAGTCAGTGCTCTGTGGATCAAGTGCCTTCCTCTTTTCATAGGGAATCCGGGCCCATGCACGTGAACCGAAAATAAGAAAGTGGGTCACTTCTAGTTTGAAGCCGCTCTAAGACTCATAGGGTGTATTATCCTTGATAGATATATGGGGAGATATGTTTTGGATGTATGTTGCACAATTAAGTTCTTCGGCCCATAGTCTCTATGGTAGTGACTTTGCATGCAACATGCAAGATACCATCTCCTTTAGAGATCTGTTTTTTCTTCTCAACAACTTTGTTTTGCTGCGGACCATAGGGAACTGTATGCTGCAACTGAATCCCTGCCTCATGGAAAAGATCATGTATCTCATGATTGAAATACTCTCCCCCATTATCAGTTCAGAGGACTTTGATCTTCTTTCTATACTATGTCTCAACCAAGGCTTTGAAATCTTTGAGGTGTTGAAAGACCTCGGATTTTTTCCTAAGAAAGTAGATCCATGTAAAATGTGAGAAATCATCAACAAAAATAGAACAAATCTTTCTTTGCTGATGGATGGATGTGGAAAAGGACCCATGAGGTCACTTTGAATTAGATCTAAAGGTGCAGAAGCTCGCTGAGACTTTCCTTTGTCGAATTTATCTTGAGGGTGTTTTAGAACACATCCCTCACATACTCCCTTGGAGAAATGGATGTCTAGTAGACCATCAACCAATATTTTCTTGCTAAGTTTTTTCATGTATCTGAAATTCAAATGTCCAAATATTTCATGCCATAGCCTACTACTTTCATCAGCATGAGTAAGCAGTAAATAAAAATCAGGTTCAATGAATTCAGAAAAAGTATACAATCTAGGCTAATGATTTACCTCACTGGTAGAAACCCTCGAGTTGTTTTTCATGTCATAGATGTCCACAAAATTTGGTGTGAATATGAATTTATTTTCGGTGCCAAAATTATTCATCTGATACATGAAGAGAAGGTTAACGGAAAGTTTGGGAACGTGCATCACATTCTCGTAGCTTCTGTTGGTGAGTTCAATCCTTCCTTTGTCGGTGACCTCGACAAAAGAGTTGTCCCCCATCATAATAGGAGGACGTTTGCATGCATCCAATGAAGAATACACTTCTTTTGAGGAAACCATGTGATGTGATTCTTCTGAATCTATGATCCAAGCATCGGGAGAGGAGTTGATGTAAATCAAGGCATGGCTAGAATTGTCTTTCTTGGGATTCATATCTTCTCGCTTCTTCTTCTTGGCACCCTTAGGGATGTGATCTCCAAGTTTGTTTTGCTGAAGTATTTGAGACATTATATCTATTTTATTTTTCATGCATGTGGATTCTGGATGGAATCCTTTGTGACAGTATGTGCATTTCTCCCCTTTTCTTCCCTTTTCCCCTTTGGATCTGGAGGCATCGGTGAAAGGTTTTGTGTGCCCTTCCTTATTTAGATGTGCATGAGCTTTCCTTTGGTATTTATCTTTAGGTTTATGATATTTATGGCTTCCATCTTGCATAGTGAGTGCATGCACATTTGGGCCTTTGATTTTTCCCATGTTGATGAGCTTGGTTTTCTCTTGTGTGAGAGATTTGATAAAGTCCTCAAGAGAAGGCATCTTCCAGGTGGATCTAGAGGCGAATCTGATAGAATGGAATGTGTATACGAATACAGAGAATTCAGGAACAAGTTTGGAGAGAATGGTGAGAACCATCTGTTTCTCCTCCTTAGATTTATCAACCCCACAAGATTTGAGTTGCGACAGTAAATCCTTGAATTTTGTAAGGAAATCTTGGATATTGTCAAAGCTTTATAGATCCAATGTGAGAAGTTCCACCTCCAACATGTGTCCCATAATATCATCATGTTTTACAAATATCCCTTCCAAGCTGGTCTAGGATTCATTTGGATTCTTACACGAAGATATGTGAAAAAGGAGATCGGGAGAAATAAGACTGCAAATCGTTTTGAGTGCTTCATCCATCCGATTTAAGTAATTGGATTTTTATATGGTTGATGTCAATTATGTATCTATATTCAAGTTTAACCTATATAATCCTCTGGTTCAGAGATGAATCATTATTCTCTCCTTCCATGCAAAGTAGTTGTAAGGTGTAAGAATGAATTCTTTTTGGAAATCCATCTTTCCGATGTCTTCAATCTTTTGTACCTACAAAAAATTTTGGTGTAGCTTTTTCTTAGCAGTCTGTTGGCTCTGATACCATGTAAATTTGTTGAACCTACACATAATAGATCTATCTATAAAATAGTACACACATTTGTAGAGATAAATTGAGAAAGAAGAAGGAGAGAAAGAATGGAAGAATTCTCATTAACTGTTAAGAATAATGAATAATTTACACATGATATACTATGTACAACTTAATCAATGTGCATTGGAGGAGAACCAATGCACCATAGTGGTGGTATAGAGTGATATGGACATGCACCAACAGTTACAGGAGTGAACTACCACCTAGTCTAGTCTCTTAGGAAGTTACGGGAGTGAACTGCCACCTAGTTGAGTTAACTAGTCAACTTGTCTTCAATTAACTGACTAAACATAGTGTAGTGAAGAGTAGATAAAGGAATCAAGGGTAATGTGTCAGTCTGGTGATGATCCCAATTAAAGTGCGCATTAGTATAGGGATGATCCCAAGGAAAGTGCACATTAGCATGGTGATGATCCAAATGTTGCATGGTGACAAAATCAATGCAACATCTAAACTCAACTCAACTAGTCAAACTGAAGTGTCAAATAAAAGAGAATATTATCCAGGTGGAATGTTCACCGCTAAAATATAGGAGACTGGATAATGACTAATTATGACTAATAAACAAGGAAAATTTTTAGGAAAAAGAAATCCTAGGTGTGTGTGAAGTAAGTCCAATAGTTTTAACCCTTTCTTTTTGTATAAATATGTAACGGGTTGGGAGATTACTAGTTCAGTTAGGTACTATTCTGATGAATTTCGGTTATGATAGATTAATTTATGTTATAGTATGGTAATTTTTTATGGATACTGATCTCCAGAGTTCTTGAATGTAGTAGTTGATGGTTGAGAAGAATGAATAAAAGGAATGATAAAGAGATATTACAAAATCACGCGTTGTTTCTTTTTCTGTGTTTGACTATGAATACTATTTGCACACATCATAGAATAGCTTCATATGATAATTAAGTATGGTGCAATGATGCATGAATGTGACAGTAAAAAATCTATACAATAATCTGGAATATGATAAGTATAGGAATCTAAATCATGAGTAAGTTAATAAATGAATATAATAGAGTTATGTGCACAACATACTAAGGAATAATGAACCAAATGGTTTCCTCTCATTCTGTTACTATTGTAGAAGCCTGGTTCTCACAGTCCCCATTGATACCTCGAGTGAGACTTCATATGCACAAGTAGGTGATGTCGAAAGGGCCAATTTCTGGTGGGTTTTTTTGGTTGTATATAATTCGAACCTTGGGTCTTAAAACCTGTGCACAAAAGAGCACCAATAGTCCCCTTGATAGATTCCTCTGGAGGGAGAGAAAGGTAGGGAGGGTACACCAATAGCAAGGATAGAAAAGAAATCAGAAAAAGTGAGTTTCATTATAGATTGGATCAAGTCCTTGCTAAAACCAAAAGCTGAAAGAAGGGAATGCATGTACTGCCAACTAATGTGATCAAAATCCTTGGATAGATCAAGATTAATGAGCATACCTGAGGTACGGGTGGATTTAAGAGAGTGGATCACTTCGTGGAACAAGATGACACTATTCATGATTTGGCACCCCTCAACATAACCCGACTGCTTCTTGGAGATGATGAAAGAGAGCATGGGTTTTAGTTGAAGATAAATGGCTTTAGTAATCTTGTAGATTACATTTCAAAGCGTAATGGGTCAGAATTCCTTCAAATGAGAGAACTGTTCTTCCTTTGGAATTAGGGTGATAAAAGTAGCATTAAGAGTTGAGAGAACTTGCCTTGAAGTCTTGGATTATCCACAAGTTTCCATACCTCTTCCTTTATCATTGGCCAACAATAGTGGAAGAAGTATTTTATGAATCCATCTAGCCCTGGTGCCTTTCCCAGGGGCATTTCCTTGATGACTTGATCCACCTCTTCAAGCATAATTGGTGTCATTAGGGCTTTCTTTTTCTCAGGCGTAATGAGGGCTGGTATGTGTTGGATTACTTTGTTGATGGTCAGGGTAAGATTAATGGATGAATCTGATAGAATTTCTTTATAGTTGTTTACCATCTCAGATTCTAATCCATCATGGTCCAAAATTGGGTTTCCCTATTCATATTCTAGCTTTGTGATACGATTAATGTATCGTCTGTGCACCATGGAGCAGTGAAAACATTTTGTGTTATTTTCCCCTTCCTTGATCCATCACACTATGTATTTATGTTTCCATAATATTTCCTCCTGCTTGTGTTGTTCCTCGAGTTATTTTATAAACAATTCCTCTTCTTGGCATAAAGTATCGAAGTGACCCTGCAAAATGGATTCATGTTGGATTTCTTCCAGACATTGTTCCAAAGTCCTCTGCGCCTAAAATATATTTCCAAAAACATTGTTGTTCCAATCTTGAAGCTTCTACTTGAATTTCTTCAGTAATTTTTGGAATCTGTACATTATTGATCCATGTGATATTTCTTCATTCGCCCACGAGGTTTGAGAGAGTTCTCGTAAGTCAGGATGATTTAGCCAAAATTTTCCAAATCGAAATGGATTATATTTGGGTGTGGCTATTGTATCAATCCACAGTTTCATTGGACAATGATTAGAACCTAATTTTGGGAGGATTATTTCTTCAATTGAGGGTCCCTCAAGCATCAAGGTCTCTGAAATGAGAAATCGATCGAGTCTGCAAGCGATTTGTTGGTCTCCAGATCATTTGTTAGACCAAGTGAAGGTGTCATTTCTATATTCTATATCAATTAGATTAATATGATCAAAGAGATCTAAGAAATTACCACTATCATGTTTGAGCCACCTTGAACCCCCTCTCTTTTATTCAAGTGTCTGTATGATGTTAAAATATCCTCCTAAAATCCAACGCTTTTGTCCTATCAGTCTACCAAGGTAGAAGAGACTATTCAGGAATAAATCTTTTTCCTGATTATTTTGGGGTCCATAAGAATTTGTGAGTACACCCGCCTTGTTAGAACCAATGGCATGATAGTGCACTAACATTGTGATAGCTACAAATAATGGTTGATCAATAATTACATTGGCAGGGTTCCATAGGATTACCAGTCCTCTTGCTTCTCCATTAGAGTCATTGTATATAAAATTACAATGCCTCCAACACCTTCTAAAGATTTTTGTTGTTATGTCACATGTGCATTTTTTTCCTGTAGAAAACGAATATCTGGATCCTCTGTCATTATGAAATTACGAAGAATCCTCTATTTGGATCTTCCATTTATAACTCTTTCATTCCATGTAATGATCTTCATCATGAGGATTTAGGAGGGGGAGAGAAGAATCCCTCAGTGAGACGTTGGATCTGTCCCGAGTTGATCATAAAGTGACCTACCTCTTTAATTAGTTTTTGTTCTTATTTAATCCCCCGTCACTTGCCCTATTTAGGCATTCTTCCGGGGTCCAAACTTGGATCTGAACTAATACCCAACCTAGAAGTGGCACCTGCTATGGAATCTATGAAGACTTTGTGGACTTTTCAAAGTTGCTCTACTAGTATAGATTGTAGTTTATTCCTGTTGAATGAATCTTCTAGTTTTTTCAGATCTATGTCAGCGAGGTCTCATTAATCCATGTTCATTACAGCATCCCCCGCTCTTATGGGCCATTGTTTGCATCCATATGAATAGAGGATTTGGGGGTGATGATTCTCCCTAAGACTAGGTCTGGAGATTTTTTAGATTTTCCTTTATAAATGCATTGGTTGCCTGGTTTATGGGGATTTTCCACTTCCTCTTCATCTGGTAGATGGTTTAAAGTATCAAAGGAGTTACTTGTGAGAATATTCTTACTGACACCCTGATTGGGTTTCTTGGGAGGTTATTTCTTGTGGTTAGTGACCTACATGAAACCATCTTTCGATTTTTCTTCCACTGTTGGTCACATTGGAGCAATGGGGAGAAATCGCGAAAGAAATGTCCATGTTCATGACATTTCCTGCAGTGGAAGGGTTCATGTTCATAATATATAGTTCAAAGCTAGTCCTCATCTTGATATTCCATGATGATCGAGCCTGGAAAAGCTTTGGAGATATTCATATACATGCAGATCTAGGAATATGAAGCATATCTTCTCTGTTTTTTTACTTTTGAGGATTTCACATATCTACCCAGGGTATTTCATATACCCATTAGGATTTATTTGAGCCAAAAATCTTGGTAAAGAGAGTAGAGGTGAATCTAGACTGGTGCAAAAGAGAAATCCTATTTTTCTAGGAAGAAGTGATCTGTCTAGAAGAAAAGTTATAGCCCTCTGGAATTGAAGAAATATGGGCCATTTTCAAAGACCCAGTCCTTGTCTTCAATATTGTAGAAAATGATCGTGAAGAAGCCTTTCGAGCTGGGATGAAATTCATAGTCCCCTTTGGGGTTCCACCACATTTTGATCGAGCACATGAGATCTCTTTTAGAGGGCCATAATCCTAACAAATTAACGATCAAGGCATGGCCTTTCATGAAGGCATGGTCTTTCATGAACTGAGTGTGATCCCTGACTCTAGTGTTTTTTATCACATACCTTGGTGCTTTAGTTGCTTGGGGATGCATTTCCTTTGTTCCCAAGTGCGAGCTATCTTTGGATGAGACATCTCTTCTTCCACCTCCATATCCTTTCGAGAGCTCTCCTCATCTTGCAGGATTCGATCGTGAAGATGAGGCAGTGACTCAAATGGCGGTCACCTGGTTCCTAAAGATTCATTTCAGGCAACATTCTGGTAAGAGGGGTTTTGCACCCCCCTCTGGATCCATGCAGCCCGCCCAGTCACTCTTTTCTAGTGTCTGCGCCTGTTGTCAAAGAGATGGAGGTGAGATCACCTCATTGTTGAAGGGTTATATTCTTGCACTCATGGGAACCTTACATCGACTCTTTCCAAAAAAAACACATTTTCTTCACTTAATTGGAAAACAATTGATATTCAAAAATTGTATAATTTTGTTAAATTTTTGGAAAGGTTCATCTTAAAAATTAAGATGATTAGATGATAAAAGTTTAATAAGCTCCAAAAAAATTAATGAATTTAACTTAAACTGACTTTATTGCCAATACTCGACAAAAATTGAATCTACTCCATCTTTATTGCCAATACTAGACAGAAAATAGAGAGACCTTTTTATCWGTCAAGGAACGAGAATTCTTGATGAATGTAATAACTCCCATGTTAGGATCGGTACGTGTCYTGTACCCTTCAATTGAGAGGCATGCAAAGGAGTGGCCAAGATCGTAGATATCGTCGCTTTGAAAGACGTCGATTTGTAGTTTGTTGCTAAAGAAAATGTATTATCATATTCTCTATGAGATTTTAAAGTGCMAGCTCTTGAAAATCCATACAATTGTTTTAATGAAAGATACAGAGACTAATCTAGTGCAAGATACAAAARATCCAGAAAATCAATGAAAGATACAGAGACTAATCTAGTGCAAGGGACAAAAGGGATGAAATTTTCAGAATGACACAAGGACCTAATGAATCTCCAAAAGACTTTGAATAGAGATTTCAACTAAGCTACAAAAGAGCTCAAAACTATATTGTAAATGAAGACTCACTTAATCTAGTCTTACTCAAAGGAGTAAGAGAATATCTCATGGAAACATTTAATCTCATAGTCAATGGAGATATCTATCAATTGGACTATGATGATATTAAGAGAATATTCAAGAACCATTCAAGATCCTRAATAAAGAAAGGTAGAAGAAATAGAGGTTTGGTACCTCAATATTCTAACTCTATAGCTCGTATAAATAATGAATTAGGAGGGCTAATAGAATATATGAAAACTAGTATATTGCATTCTTTTTCCATGCAAATGGATACTTTGCAGATCAAGAAGAAGGAAGAAGAGAAGGCATTGGATATATATTGTCCTAAATGCACTAAAAAGTAAATGACTATCCTCTAGACCTTATAGATATTTACACATAACGTTAATTTTTTATGTACACATAACGTAGAAATATACATAAATTTAATATCTATATTTAATATATAAAAATAAAAATATAAAATTTATATATAAATAAAAATATTATAAATATAATATCGAAATAAATCATTTATTTCATATAAATATAAATATTTTTAAAACAATTAATATAATATATATAAAAAGAGATATTCAATTTAAACGTAAATATAATATTTGTATAAAATTATAATTACAATATTTTGTAAATTCTCCCACTACACCCACCAAGCATGTGTTCCTTACAAAGATTTGATGATGGAACAGATAAAGAAAAAAAGGAATAAGCGATCAGTTTGGTGAACTAAGACATTTGGGTGTGGTAAGGAGCACCTTGGGCACACAATGTTGATGTGTGGTGCCAAGGGGGAACACACCTTACTTTCCTTAGAACGATTGATGAAAACTTGGGTTGTGTTTGGGAAAGGGTGGGGCAACTTGGGAGAATTCCTAAGGAGTGGAATAGTTTACTCTCAACAACATGGGCGTTCCGGAGAGTTTGGAAAACCTCATCGACACATTCACAGGGAATCATGATGATAAACATGAGAGAGCATTGTTGGCGCAAAATTGATCATACCGGAGTCCTTCTCATGTTACCAACAAAAGGTATTGAAGTAGTCTAAAGCACTCACAATTTCATCTTCTTGAAGGGAAGAAGTCTCACCCGAAGTGCAACCAAGACAAGGAAAATGGGGAAGGGTAAGGAGAATCCTTAGACAAATCCATACAATCTCAAGATCTTTGTTAGTCTTGTGAAAGATAAATTAAACCCATAATTGTATGAATATTCCTAACTCAGATTAAAGAAAACAAAGTTGTGTTTCATTCATAAAGAAGCTATATCCAATTAAGAAAATATGATATAAAGATAATATGAAACAACATTCAATATAGTCTAAAGCTAAACAGACACAATAATTTGAAAATTTGGGTCTCTCTTTGTATTAACATCATAAGGTTCTCCTTAATTACATGATTTTACTCAGTTACAAACACAACTCGGTCATGCCAAAGATTAACATCAAAACTCTATGCTACTGAGAAACAAGGTTAACTCAAACCCTTTCTCTTCTAAAATTACAATGGGACATGACTCGGTTACAGCCTTGGTCTGGTTCCAAAACCAAGACTCTAGAAATCTAGATAAGATTTACCCAAAATGGACGATAACACATAACTCAAACATCTGGACTACATCTCCATCTGAAAAAATCTCTGAACATCAATGAAAACAACAACAAGATCAACAAAAAACTCAACAAGAAACTTTTTACAATCGTATTCCAAATGTATATATAAGACAATTGGGATCTTTGGGTTTGAGACTTCACATGCTTTCTTGTTCTTGTTTTGTTGTAACTTATTTCTCCATGTTGATGTTGTGTTGTCTTTCCAACCATTTTTGGTTTGTTTCTTTGTTCTATTGTCCATCTCCTCTGTCACTTGTGCAACTTTTGTTTGACCAAAATTGGGACTGTAGCATTCCTTGCACAACTTCTAACAACAAAACGAAGGGCCCAACCAGATACGACCACACTACTTGACTCATCCTCAAGTCAAGTCCTTGTTTCTTTCGTGGTCTCTAGACTGAATTGTTTCTTTCCTTTGTCTTTTGTCTCTGCTTTGCTCCAAGTTTCTTCTTGAGTTCTTTCTTTTTTTCCCTCTTCAAGCAAAGGGCCCAACTCTAAGACCAATTCCAGGGCTCTCTTCCTTACTCATTGGAAATTGATGACTTTGTCCTACCACTTTCTGGAAAGAAGTGAAGCTTCGGCCATGAACTGTTGATTCATGTTTGTAATGCATCCCTTAGGTTTGGATGCAACTAGAGAGTTCCACTCTTATTTGGATGTAGCATATACCTCATGCATCTACATATAGTTTGTCTAAACGATAGGTCGAAACACCCGTAGCTCTTTCTTAGCTACTGATTATGATTCAAACAAGGAATTTAGCTCATTGTTTTCTTGTTGGATTTGGTTGAATTTCTTCTCCTACTCCAATAGATCCATGGTGATGGAAACTTATCATTGAGTGACTAGATATTTGTCAACAAGTCCTTGTTGATGGAAACTTCTTGAAAAATCCTTGTGCATTCTGCAGTTCTCTTGTGCAATGTTGCTCTTCTATTATTCCCTTCAAGAACAACTCTTTCCATTTTCTTGTGAAGCTTCTGGGGTTGTTTTTTTTCTTCACTTCGACTCTCCCACAACTGGGCTTCAAGGTTCTCTGTGTGAATGGCTAGATCTGACCATGCTCCCTAGAGTAGCTTGATCTATTGCACAGGCTCTCCTGATGCACTCGATTTAGGAAGTTGTGGTGTTGTCCTTCGACTCACTGGCTAGGATTCTGCAAGATTTTCTTGGACCCTTTCCAATTTTTTCTTTGCCTAGATCTTTTGCATACTCCTCTTACGTCTGGCGTGCTTACACGAGGAGTGCTTCCTCCTTACAAAACTATGCTTCCCATTTGGCTTATTGGAGCCTCCACTCCAGTTGATTAGTTGAAGCTCTCATCATTCCTATTAGTTGTTTTGACGACCATTGAGCGAGGTCACCAGAAGAGGTAGTGGCCTCCCT